>PVLD010035095.1:0-12085 GCA_004027595.1 Dinomys branickii | reverse complement strand
AAAGGCCTGAACTTTAATCATCCATCTGTTGCGTCTTGTTGGGCCACACTTTTAAAAGGAAAGTTCTAAATTTACTTAACATGCAGTTATCTACCAATCTTCTCCCAAAACTAACCTGATGATTCACCTCCTCCTAGGATCCCTAAGTCTGTTTGGTGACAGCTTGATCAGTACTCTTAGCTATTGGGAATATGAATGGTCTCCCTGGCTCCTTTAGGATTTTGAAGGTAGCAGTATACTGGGTAAAGCATTCACATCTCCTCAAGATCTCCTAATTTACAGTGGGCCCAATCTCATCTTGTGATGGAAGCCAGGCATGTATCAAAATATGTAAATTGCAATTCCACATTAGAAAAAAACAAGCACCCACTGTACATGATAGAAAAACTTCCCTTAGGAGACACTTACTGTGTTCTATCTGGATTGCTTCATGATAGCTTTGTGCATTTCAGAGAATCACTTTGTGGAAAACTATATCCCAAGATTGATTACTTCATGGGAAATTTGATTTTTGATAAGTTTTATTAGTGGAACCCACCTTTTCTCTGTACACACTAAGTTTTTCTTTTGGTTTAAGAAATCAGAGAATTGCTGTTTAAAATTTATTTAAACAAGTATTGGAAAGCAAGCAAAGGTGGTATAACAAGCAAGCAGAAGAAACCACGAACGATGCCAGTGAGTTTGAAACCTTACAAGATAAAGGCAAGGTCCCAACCTTGTTGGTCATAGCTACACTGAGACAAATAGCACTATATATTTAGAAAAATACATAAATCCTTTCAGAATAGTATTTGTGCCACCAATGGCTACAATAAAAGAAGAAATGTCATCTGGTTCCCTGTTTGGGCAGGCATCTATGGATGGCCAAAGGCTTAGCTACCTACCACACCCAGCTACATACATTGTGGTCATGGACAACAAAAGGACATGTGGTCCTCTAATTCATGTATAACTTTCAAGAGGATCCAAGACTCACTTTGAGGTGTGGCCCTGGGTTGGATCCCTAGAACGGCAACAAAATAAAATAAAGCAGAAACAAAAACAAAAAGTCAATTTGCAGGTCAGCATGCTTACTTTGGTAATTACTTAAGTGGTACCAGAACTGTACCAAAATGCATTTTGGCACACTTATTCATTTGGTATTTCCTTCCTGATTTTGATTGCTTTACATAGCCTGCTAGACTGAACATACACAGCTTGTCCAGAAAGACATCTGAACAGTAAAAGGGTTTAGAAATATTGGAGGGGGTGCACGGTGCTAACTAGAAGCATCAGATGATGTCTAAAATCCCTTCTGGGACAAAGTATAAATTAAGAAGGAAGACACGAGTATGGCAGCAGAGGTGGAGAGTCCAGGGGTAGCTATGAATTACTGCTCTGTTTCCTCTTGGATATTTAGCCAATTTATTTTTCTATTTCTCCCTCTCTGTCTCTCTTCTTCATCAATTTATATTCTTTGCTCTCTGCTTCTATTATTCCTTTGTTTCCTAATGGTACATGCTACTGCATTTTTTGGTCTCATGCTCCCTCCTAAAATGAGCTTTTTTGCCTCTCATCTGTTGCCAAACAGAAATGAGCATTTCATAACAGAAAATTAACAGCAGCAGCAACAATTTAAACAGAAATACATGACAAAGCCAGAAAAAAACATTTTCATACTTTGTCATTTGTACATTGACTAATTCTTTGTGCAAATGGAAATTTTTATTATGAAAAGACTGATTTTATTTGGATCACATCTGAACCTGTCCATTGCCTATGAGCCTGGGAATAACAATAACACTAAAGGACAGTAACCAAACTATAACTGCTAACAGAGCTTCACTGGATGACCCCAGTATCAGGAGTTTTCTGGCATATATGTGATTGATGACTTGGCTTGCTTCCTTCTGCTTTGTGGCATTACTAGCTCAGTAGATGGTAAGGATTGTGGTAGAGAGGAGCTAAAACCCCAGTTTTGTTTTTTTTGGTGTCATAAATAATTGTAAGCTCAAGTATGAGAATTATTCCTTGTAAAAGGAGCTTGTTCCTTGTTTTTACAGCAGATGCCTCAAGTCAGAAATACAATCCCTGAAAAATCCTTTGTTGCCATTTCTGGTTGTTTCTCCTTACATTGTGGTATAATTCTCCATCTGTTTCTGCCCAGATAATTGAAAGAAAAATGAAAGGAATTTTTTACTACAGTTAAACTTTTGCTTCTAGGAGACTTAACCCCTTAAAGCCAAGTATTATGAAAGAATGAGTAAAGCTACATCTTATAATTACTAACTGAAATATAGAAAAGAGTTTCTTTCTTATCAAAATAGCAAATAAAAGAGAAAAATCTTGATTCTGTTTTTCATACCACCAGAAAACAAACATAAAAGGGACTTAATAATTTTTTATTTTCAGAGTACTTTGCATATAAACTATTAGTGAACTTTAGTTGAATACAATAGAAGCATTGGATAATGATGTGCATTGATTTTACTTACTTTCTTGGGTGCCTCCGGCCACAAGTGCTTGCTCCCCCAAAACCAGATAATTAGAGTTAAGGCCAGGATACTGAACAGCAGTCCAAAAATCTTAAGAGATTTACATATCTTCTTGGATTTAAAAGCTTCTGCCTAAGCAAAGAACGAGAGAATGAAACAATACACAATAACTCTTGATAGCGAATCATAATTCAAAGTCTCCTTTGACTTCATTTTCTAGTGTTCACACTGCAATAAAATAAGTCCATGAAACCCTGCTTCTTTTCAGAAGGTAAAAAATATGAATCAACTTACATTTAGAATGTGACAGTCCTCACAGTTCTCTGGAGAGTTCTTTGCCATGCCTCTCAGCACACAGTACTCACTCCCTGCTTTGAGACGACTGAGAGACCACTGCTGAGGTGGAGTTGCAAGTGAGTCTGCTAACAGATGCCAGAGGAGAGGCTGAATTTATATGGCTCAAATATGTCATACCAGAGCCTGACGGAGCTCAGGGGGCTCCTGTGCTGTGATTTGTTAAACAGAAATACCCATATATGAATATAACTTCTGTGCACACAATTCCATCCAGAATGGCAAAGACAGAGGGTTATAATGAGGGGGATCAAACCTAGGACACATTGAAATGATTTTTCATGATGAATTTAGTATCAGTGGTAACGCAGGCTGTGCACTTCTGAAATAAGCAGACAAAATGAAAAGGTAATGACATTCTAACTTTAATTCCATTCAATTCAACAAATATTTATTGTAAGGGTATTAAATGTCAGCCACTGTGTTAAGTATTAGAGATTCAGAAATGAATAAGATAGGATCTCCTTCACTGTATAAAATATCACTGATGATTGAAGCCAATATGTACTCAAGTAATTATAATTAAAAACAGGATAAAATAAAAACTATAAGCTCTGCATCTTTATCTTATCTGATTATTTTTCTTTCTTGAGCCCTTTTTCTCAGTAGGTTCCCTAATGTTGATATTCATTGTGGTTCTGTCCTTGATGACGTTTTCAAGTAACATATATTTCTTAATTTCATCCATTCATATAATTTAAAATATCACTTGTATATCAGTGGTTTTGAAATCTGTACCTATAACACTTTCTAAATTTCAAGGCCATTTGAACATTTACTTGGTTGTATCTCAAGAATCTCAAACTCAACACATTCCTTATCAGACTCTTCTTTCAACACTTCCTTCCTACAAATTCCTTCTTTCCCATCATCCCAATTTTGATGTTTGCTATATGAGTTTTCTCCTCAGTGGCTTAAATATACTTAATTTATACTCTTGCAGGTCTGGAAACTGGAAACCCAAGATCAAGATGTCAGCCAGGTTAGTTTCTTTGGCCTCTCTCTTTACCATGTAAATGAACATCTTTATGTTCATATGGCATTCTCTATGTGTGTCTGTGTTCTAATCTTTTAAAAAGACCCTAGTCATGTTGGATAAGGGCCCATCTATATTATTTATTTGAAGGTCCTGATCACAAAATACAGTCAAATTGTGAAGTACTGGGAGTCAAAGATTCAACATATGAAATCTGAGGGAACACAGTTCAAGCCTTAGCAGGGGAACAATCATCTAGTCATCAAAAGTGAGGTTTGTATAAGAATCCCTATACTTTTTCACAGTCCTTTTATCCAATCAATTGTCAGGTTGTATCCATTCTAAATTCTTGCATGTTTTAAGGCTTTTCTTTCCTCATTTTGATCATAGCTAAAGTCTTAGTTTAGGTTGTCATCCTCTCTGACAAGTCTCAAATCCATAATTCTCACTCTCTTGGGCTTCAGACCCATATGTCCATTTGACTTACTATGTATCTCCACTTGCAGATATCAAATACATGTCCCAAAATGAATTAGTTATATCTGCTTACAAACATATTTTCTGCTGTACTATTTCTTTCATTAAATTACACAACAATCAGTCTCTAGAATAGAAACTCTCAAGTAATCCTTGATTTCTTTTTCACTTTTTCATTCCCATAACTAATTAGTTACTAAGTTTAGGAAATTCAGTTTCTGAATTATCTCTATAATCCTATCCTCTGTATCTTCAATATCCATTGGTTTAGCTGAGGGTCTATAGTTCATTTTACTATTGTAAGATAATTTAAACAATTTCCTTGCCTCTAGTCTGTTGTCTTCAAAATAGTCTCTCTAAGACTCAAATCTGGGGGTAATCTCTTTGTTTAAAATCCTTAATGTCTATTAATTTTCTATAAAATCCAAACCACTTATGGCATAGTAGTCAGTTCATTGTCAGGATCTTATTTGTTTCTATAGCCTTGACTTCAGACAAATTCTTCTAGAGATAGAGCCAACTGGGGGTCTCATTTGGGCAAGGAAATGGGGTGTGTACATATCACTCCATCTATATCCTCATGTCTCCAGGTAAAACAATTTTCTTACTGCTGGAGATGTTACCGTGAGTGAAATTTATTCTACAAATTGTAAAATAAAAGTCATGATTATATTTGTTCTGTAGTTCTTTCTTTAAAAATGCTATGAGAGCAGTGAGACCTAAGAATCTTGTTTACTAGGTCAGATAGTTCCCTTCAACCATGTTGCACTATACCTCACATGCCTCCCTCATACTTTATCCCCTGGAGGAATATGCTATGCATGTTCATACCATAGCTCATTTTGTTGGGGGGGGCACTTGGAATTGAATCTAGGGCCTTTGTACTGAGCTATGTCTCCTGCACATTTTTATTTTTTCAAGCAGGGTCTTGCTAAGTTGCTTAAGTTGCCCGGATGGGGATCTAATTTGCTATCCTGCCTCGGTCTCCCAGCATGCTGGGATTAGAAATGTATACCACCATATTCCATTACACATCATTACTCATTTTTAAAAAAAAACTGGTACTGGGGATCGAACTCAGGACCTGTGCTTGCGAGGTAGGCACTTACTTGTGCCACTGAGCTGTATTCCCAACACCATCACTCATTTATATATGCTATATTAATTAGTTAATGATTACTTGTTTGATCAATATTGCATGTCTCTATTTGTTTTCTGGAGAAAACATTTTGAAGATATCAGTATATAATACAACCATTGTTAATTTCCTACCACTTTGTCTGTGACTCTATATTGCTTGTATTGATCTTATGCTATTTTGTAAATGGATGTCTGTTTGCTCATGTTTTCCTTCTTTTATTTTTAAAATAAAAAATACTATATATATATATATATATATATATATATATATATATATATATTCATCGTATGGATTTCCCTTCTTTCCCATTATTTACCTGGGAAATTTCCATTTATCCCTTAACATTCTACTTAGATGTTATCACCTCTTTGGTCTTCTCTCTACCACCTCACTGAGTTTATGACATTTTTCCTTGCTTTCATTTTGTATCTTGCTCGCACATCAATTATTGCACTTAATGCACTGTATTATAAGTAGATTTTATATATATTTCTGTCCCAAACAGACTTTAAGATCTCTTACGATACTCCTTCCCTTGTTGAAAATATTAAACTAAAATAAGGGTTAACACAACACACCATGGAAACATTGAAGGAGGAATGATTAATTCTGACTCAGGAAAGCAGGGAAAGTGGCATAAAGGACATTGCATTTCAATAGGTTGTAAGTTCATTGGCACATATCTATTCAGTGTTCCGTATGGGGCAGACACTTGTATGGACTGGATATTTAGTCTACTGAATTTCAGAGTCTAATGAATGACACAAACACTAAATTAAAAATGAAAAATCATGTAAATAATAATAGAAGCTATGAAAATTGCTAGTAAGGAATAGTGAAAACATTCAATTTGGACTGAAGCTCCCAGAGAAGTTCATGCTTAAACTCAGAACTAAATAATGAGTAGAAGTTAGTTAGAGGATAATGCAGCCATGAATGTTTCAGCCAAAAGAAGCAGCTTTGAAGCAGAGAAACGGTTGAAGTGTTCAAAGGAAAAATGGAAGGTCAGTGGAGTTGAGGAAGAGAATTGCTTCAGATACAGTTGGAGAGGTCTGCAGGGGCCATGCCATCCAACGTTGTATCTATTAGGACTGTTTGGGCTGCTTGTAACAGAAACAAAGTTGTGCTGGTTTTCTTACATAACAACTGCCCAGGCAAGTATAAGATCTCATACTTCCACCTTTGTATTCTGTGTTCCTATGACCACGGTTTCTATTATAATCTTCTAAGCTGTTGCTCCATGTCAAAGAAGGAAAAAATGGAGATGTCAAGGTGAAAAACAACATGTACTAGATGAGTTTACCCCTTTCTATCAGTAAAATAAGAGTTTTCTTGGAAGCACTATCCAGTAGATTTTTACTTTTTGTATTGGCTAGAACTGGCTTGGATGGCCAACCCTAACTATAATGGTCTGCAGAAATTTGATATCCACTCAGCCTATTACTACTAATCATATTTGGCTTTGGTATATAAGAGGTACAAAGTTTTTGTTTCAGCATCATGGTAGAGGTCTGAAGTTTATTCTAAGAAGAATTGGAATTCATTGAAAGGTTCTAGAAGAATTCCTTATATATTTATTGACATCTCTCTGGTTGCTATGAGAAAAATGAATTACAAAGGGACAAGAACATTGTAACATTCCAGTTAGGAGGTAACTGAAGGCAGTAAGAGTGGCTTGGACTAGGGAAGTGGTAGTAGAGATGGAGAGGAGTAGACAGATTTATGAAGTAGTTTCAGGGTAGCATGTATTTGTTGATGGATTGGGTATAGAAGGCAAGAGAAAAGAAGGACTAAAACATGACCGCTAGGTTTCTGGTATATATATTTGAGTGGAAACTGGCGTGAGTCACTGGTATTAGCAAGCACTGAGAATGACCAGGTTCAGTAAATGATGAATGTGCTTTTGGACATGTCGAATTTGAACTGTCTACCAAGAATCCAAGAGGAAATGACTAGTTTTCAGTTGGAAATATGTATTTGGAGTGCAGATAACAAGTCCTGGTGTGGAAACATACGTTTGTGGCCCTTGCCTCGGGGAAAGCTATGGGAGTTAGTGACACTGCCTAGGAAGATAGTTCAGAACAGCAAGAGAGGAGGGTTCAAGACTGAGACTGAGGGCACTTCATAATTATTTATTTTAAAGCATGCTTTTAGAATGGTTTTCATTTTATTTTGAGATAGGATCTCACTCTATAATTCAGGCTGGCCTTGAACTACTCTGTAGCCAAAGCTAGCCTGAAATTCCTGGAGATTCTATTGCCTTAGCCTGCAAAGTACTGGGATTGCAGGCGTGTCCATGCCTGGCTCTCATATTTTTATAGGAAAGATATAGCTCATTATGCCATAATCAAAAAAATATAGAGAAACACAAAAAGAGAGAACATTTGTTCAAATTGAACTCTCTGGGAATAACTGTTATTGTGCCTTATTTTCCTTCCCTGAATAAAAGGAGGATAACAACAGCACTTTTTTATAGGGTTGTTGTGTTCACTTCATGACATAAACCACCTGGTTTACCTGGAAAATAGTAATTTAATAAATAGTAGCTGCTTTCAGATTGATGAATTCTAGGTATCCCTTTTATTATATAATAGAGTTGAGTGGCTAGACAATTTTTAGTAGAAATAATATATATGCTATTTTTAAAAGCATGGTTTTTAAAAGAGATGAGGTCTTGCTATGTTGCCCAGGCTGGCCCCTATTTCCTGGGCTCAAGTGATCTATCTCTCTCAGCCTCTTGAATATCTGGGGCTGTAGGTACCACCGTGCTCAATTAAAAGTGTAAAAAAAAATTTAAATGCTCTAATTGTACAAACAAAAAGTAAGACAAAGTGGAATGTAAAGTAATTGACATACTTCAGATAAATTTTTGTCTTTCAAAAACTTCTAGTCTCTGAAAGATTATTATAAAGATAATATTTATATTAAAAAATACAATCATGCTTCAGCAACTTTTGGTAGTGTTGTTTTCCGAATAATATCTTAGGAGCATGCATTCTAGAGAGAGCCCGAGTGCAAATCAGATCTGCCACTTCCTAGCTATGTAAAGGTGAGCAAATTTTTATGTAATCTCATATGTGCCTCAGTTTGCTTGTCTCCAGAATATGAATTATAAAGTACCCACTTTGTTGGGTCGTGAGAAATAAATGATTTAATACATGTAAAATACTCACAGAGCTTCATGCATACAAAGCCATTATTTTAAATATGAAGACATTACCTCTAATAAAATATGAGAAAATACCTCTATGTACCTTCCTCTCCCATCTCCTTACTTCTCTTTACTATATCTTTACTTTTACTTTCTCATAGTTTATAACGTTTGCATTCTGTTCTCTTCCTAGAATTCTCTAAGGTTTTTGGTCTTGGTTCTGTGTTTAACTGAATTCAATACTTAACACTCGTCCTTTTGTAACAGCTTCTTTATTCCTAAGATCTAAGATCTTTATTTTATTATGTCTTGGTTGTTTAGATATTATGTATTAATTTTTCTTAAAAGAAGTACTCATAATGAACTATTATTATGAATAGGAGAGAGCTCATATTTCCATAGTATGTCGCATTTCTTGCACTTTGTTGCATATTTGAAACTATCAGTATGTTTCAGGTTAAAACAATAGGACGTAAAATTCTTGGGTCTCAGTGTCATTCTCTTAGGACTTGGCCGATATTGCTTCATTGTCTTTTCCTATTATGTGTTACACAAGTCCTTGAACATTGGGCTGTCCACTCATGTTTTGGCTGGTAATATTACACCATAGAAATTCCAGTGTTAAAAATTAGGTGTTGTGGGGAGAAGGAGCTGACACATAAGATTGAAATCCAGTTGAAAGAAAAAGGGGAGGAAAATGCTGAGGTGTTGCAAAAGACAAGAGAACAGTGCATGTGACAAAAAAGGCAGTGATAAACTGTCAAAAGCTTCTGCAAGGCTTAAAGGTTGTGAAAGATAGAATTTCAGTGGATGAAAATGTGGAAGAGCCTTATGAACTACAAAAATAATGTGAGAAAAGCCATATAGGTGTATAACTATGTATTTGGAGTGGGAAAGTAAAATAGTTTGACATGGATAGATTATTGATTGGAGAGATAAGTTAAGACACATCAAATTATCCAGATCTCTTATTTTTCCCTGGCTATCCTATTTTTCGATTCCACCTTCCCATTTAACTTTACATCTTGAGTTTGAAGATACATTTCTGAGTTATATTTCCTTTCTCCCTTCTTTACTGTCTGGTGTGTTTCTCCATTGTTTCCTCTGGAATAAAAGAATAAGGTTTTCCGTGATGCACCCATACATCAGTTAATAAATGCAATTAATGTTCAATATTATCTAGTAATACTATAGTACATAAGATAGTATAGTGAAGGAGCATGGAAACCAATGATCAGAGCTCCATGTGTAGTGAATACTTGGGGCAATATAGATTGTGTGTGGATATAGAAGAATGCTTTGAATTAAGCTTTGCAAATTTATAAGAAGAAGGGGGTACTCAGGACAGGCTTCTGGCAGAAAGTGATAAAGAAACCAAAATATATGGGATGAATAACCAAGAGAAATGGTCAGAGTGACTGTTTTAGGCAGAAGGAAAAATCAGGGACAAATGCTTAAAATATGAAATGGAATACTTGAACAATTCAAAAAATTTTAGTATGAGTGTTTACATATTTTTTAAAAAGAAACATGTCTTCACACATAAATAATAATCCATCAAAAGTAGGAAGTAAAAAAAGAAAGCCATTACCCATCTCAAATCCCAAATATTAATCACTGTTAACAGTTGGATGAGTATTATTTTTATCCTTTTGTATTTTTATGAAAATACACCCTGAGATGTATGCACATGTATATGTGTATAGTTTTATTTACTAGTTTCTAAATATAAGCTTTTATAAAAACAGTTGGCTACTGTATGATTGTTTTTGTCTCCCCAAATTCATACGTTGAAATCTTAAACTCACTCTCCAAAAGTGATAGTATTAGGAGGTAAGGCCTTTGGGAAATGATTAGACCACAAGCATGGATAACTCATGAATGCAGTGAGTGCTGTCATAAAAATGGGCCTAGGGGGATCCCTCACACCTTGCACCAAGGGAGGAGAAAGGAAGACGGAACCTGTATGAATCAAGAAAGAGGCCCTCACCAGACATCAAGTCTGTCAAAGCCTTGTTCTTGAACTTCTTAGCTTCTAGAATCTTATGAAATAAATTTCTATTGTTTATAAGTCATCTAGTCTAAGGTATAGCAGTCCGAATGTTTGAAGACACAGCCATATGTTTGCTTCTTGATTTTTATTTAAAAATATATCATAGATGACTTTCCTTATCAGTACAAAAGCTCATTCTTTAATAACTGGATAGCATTCTACATACAATGAGATGTACTGTAATGTATTTGACTAATTAGCTATTGATGGACATTTAAATTACCTGTAGGTTTTTTAAGATTATAAAGGGTGCTGGAATGAGTTTGCTAGTGCATTGTAAATATCTCTGCTTGCTTCTACAAGTGCTTCTGCATACTACATTATAACTTCAGTGTATTAGTTTCCTAAGGGTGCTATAAATTACCAAAACTCAGTGGCTTAAAACAAAAGCAAAAATATATTATATTCCAGTTCTGGAGACTAGAATATTCCTAAATTAAGGTCCTGATACTTCTGAAGGCACTAAGAAATTATCTTTCCTTGCCTTTTTCTAACCTCTTGTGACTCCTTAGAATCCTTGCCATTCTTTGGATTGTAGCAGCATTACTTCAATCTCTGTCTGTGAATCACATGTCCCTTTTCCATGTGTGTGGATCGGTGTGCCTACAAAGTTAAATGTAAGGACATGAGTTATTGGGTTAGGATCCACCCTACTCATGATTTCCTCTTAACTTGATAATGTCTATAAAGTCAGTATTTCCAAATAAGGTCCAATTAACTCTTCAAAATTTCTAGGGGAAAACACATTCAATTCACCACATAGGGGAATTCTGAGCCATTAAATGTGAATATTGAAATTTTGATAAATGTTAAAATATTGTGTCCAAAGGTTGTACCAATATACACTTATTCCAACCACGTATGAGTATACATTCTTGTACCATATAACAAACTTTTGGTCAAATATGGACCACATATATACCGGTGGTCCCATAAGACTATAACGGTTTATGTATTTCCTATAAAATCCATTTTATTATTATTTTAATCTGTAACCTATAAAAAGTTTACTGTAAAAGACTATGGCATATTAAATCAGAAGTTTCATATATTTTATGTTTACCACTTTCCAATGTATTGTGTTGCCATTGCTTTTTGGATACATGTGTTCAATAAATTACATGATATATTTAATACTTTATCAGCTAAGCTTGGTTTTAGATGATTTTGTTGAGCTTGAAGTTTATGTATTCTGAGCATGTTTAAGGTAGACTTGGGTAAACCATGATGCTAAGTAAGTTACATATTAAATATATTCTTGAGACCGGATGGGAAGATGGCGACCAGGTGAGCAGCAAGGGAGCGATCCTCCTTAATAAACACCACCAGCTCGAGACAGACTTGGCGAGCGTGAATGCCGGGACCTCGGCTGGGAAGTTCAAACTGGGCGTATTTCTCTGAGATGCCGGGGGAGATGTGGTAGGGCGGACCAGGCTGCCGGGGCGAGACGTGGGAAAGC
>PVLD010035094.1:0-12085 GCA_004027595.1 Dinomys branickii | reverse complement strand
TTTTTTCTGTTACTGAGAGGATAAACTGTCTGACTAAATTTGCATGTCTGTATATGGGTCCATACAACTACAATTCGAAGATATCAATGGATAAAGCAACAACTACTGTTGAGACCATATCACCTTGTCTATAGATTAGTTGTGATTGTACTATTTTCTATGATAATGGGTGTCTGTTTGTCAATATGTTTTTGTACTTTTATGTTTCTAAAATAAAAAAAAAATAATAATAAATAAATAAATAAATAAACAGGATGGTAGAAATTCAGAAATGAATGTTATATTGCATATTGTCATCTTCAAATTAGCTGTTCTGATTACCAGATATAAGCTTGCAAAATTGGTCAAGAGAAAAAAATTTAAGCATTAGCTATTACTTTCAGTAGACCAATAGATATCAGCAATACACTTATCTCAATTATCCTTGTGTATACACATATTTTTGCTTTTTATTTTAAAGAGAAAATAACAACAAAAGCATAAACAAAACAACATAAAAACAATAAAAATGGTACAAAATTTCAAATAAGGTCATAGGAAATTCACAATGGTTGTTACATTACATATTGCTATCTTAACAGTAGTTACTCAGATAACCAGATATAGGCATGTAAGACTGATCAATTACACATTAACTGTTCCTTTCAATAAACCAATAGAAATTAGTAGTGCAATTACCTTAACTATCTTGGCTATATAAATATACCTTTTTCCTTCCTTCTTTGCTTTTTTTTGCTCTTCTAACTCATCCCAGTTGTTCTTTCCTATTTCTTTTGACGTGCAAAACCTTTTCAATAAGGTGAGATCCCAGTTGTTAATTCTTTCAAGTATTTCCCATGCAGTTTGATTTTTGTTCGTAAACAGTCTTCCACCTACTTTCTCTTCCAGTAGACCTAGTGTTTTTGTTTTAATATTTAGATCTTTAAGCCATTTTTATTTTGTTTTGTTGCATGGTGATAACCATGGGTTTGGTTTAGTCTTTGGCATGTAGAAAGCTAATTTTTCTAGCATCATTTATTAAAGAGGATATCTTTCTTCAATTGAACATATTTGGCCCCTTTGTCAAAGATAAGGTGACTGAGTGTGTTTGTGGTTGTAGCTGCATCTTCCAGTCCATTCCATTGATCTTCAGGTCTGCTTCTTTGTGGTACCAGCTGATTTTTATCCCAGTAGCTTTGTAATATATTTTCAAGGCAGAGATTGTGATACCACCTGCTTTTCCTTTGTGACTCAGGATTGCTTTTGCTATTCTGGGTCTCTTCTGCTTCCAGATGAATTTTAGGAATGTTTTCTCTAGACCTATAGAGTATACCAATGGTATTTTCATCAGAATTGCATTGAATCTGTACAACAATTTTGGGAGTATAGCCGTTTTCACAGTGTTGGTTCTTCCTATCAATGAGCAAGGAATATCTTTCCATTTTTTGAAATCCTCTTTGATCTCTTTTTTCAGAGTACTGTAATTTTTACTGTATATATCTTTTACTTCTTTTGTTAGGTTGATTCTCAAGTATTTTGACTTTATGGATGCTATTGCAAAGGTATTATTTCCCTAATTTCTCTCTCAGTGTGTTTGTTGTTTCTGTACAGGAATCCTATTGATTTTTGAGTGTTGACTTTGTATCCAGCTGTACTACTAAATCTGTTTATTAATTCTAGGAATATTTTGGTGGATTTTTGGGGGTTATCCATGTCATCTGTGAATAATATAATTTCACTTCTTCCTTTCCTATTCTTATTCCTTCTCTCTCTCTCTCTCTCTCTCTCTCTCTCTCTCTCTGTCTCTCTCTCTCTCTGTCTCTCTGTCTCTGTCTCTGTCTCTGTCTCTGTCTCTCTCTCTCTCTCTCTCTCTCTCTCTCATCTAACTGCTGTGGCTAATGTTTCCAGAACTATGTTGAATAGGAGTGGTAACAGTGGTATCAAAGCCTCTCTAGGTACAGTCTGTTTTTCAGGAAAGTCTTCTGAGTATAGGAGATTCTTGGTTTGTGTCTGTCCCCAGATACTAGACTTCTCAATTAATTAAGTTTGAAATGTTGGTATCTATTTGGCTAGACCCCCAAGTCCTTTGGTGTTGGCTTGTGGTGAGGTTATTATCCCAGATCTTCCCAGTATTATGGAAGTGAGGGCAACTGACTACAACCTATGTGCCATCTAGCTAAAGCAGTATAATTAGCAATATCAATAGCATCAAGCACAGTTCAGAAACTGACAAACTAAATTATTAATTTTGAACCTTAAACCATAGGCACAAACTCTACATTTATATAACAGAACTGATCATAAATTAGGAGCTTGTATGCAAAGTGTTTCCCCTACATGTAGTGGTTTTGCCCTGTGGTGGAGAAATTTAAGAAGGGTAGTGGATAAAATAAAGACAACTGCAAAGGAAGGACAAGCCAGGCTGGAGGACAAGAGTTGATCACACAGGTTCTGGGAAGCTAGAGAAGAGGGTGGAAAAGAAAGAATGAAGGATTAAGTAAGGAATTATCTGAGTTGGTCTCCGGCTTTAGGGGATGGTGTTGGTTTTCTGTGGCTGGAGTTCTCCCCAGTCATTTATAAAAGAGGAAAAAAAAGATTTTTAAAAAGAACAAAAGCAAAAGAAAGATTTTTTAAAAGACAAAAATAAGGCAGCTTCATCTGCGTGCTTCTATTCCATGTGTCTTTGTCCCCAAGCACAAAGCTGGTTCACCTAACTTACCACCTTCTGGCTCATGTAGTTAATGTTGCTTTGGACTTTTCCACTCCACTAGTCCTGCCTGTGCATCCTGGGCACACTAGTCAGGGTGCTACTGTATGGCTGGCAGTCTCCTGGTCACTTGGTCCCACTCAAGTAGTGGGGGAGGAGCCATATCCCTCCCAAGATAGTTACCAAATTTTTCCTCTTTTCCAGATTGATTAGCTATTTTTAAAAACCTAGTGATCTAACATACATTATGCCTATAGTTAACAATACCATACTATATACTTAAGTAAAGGATATTTATCTCAAGTGTCTATCACAATTTAAAATGGTTAGCTTACAGTTTGTGAGCTCTCATTTTCTATAGAAATTTGAGAGTAAAATCTACCATCTTAAAAAAGCAAACTATAATTAGGGGATTGAATTATAATTATATATTAATTGAGGGAAACACCATCTTCATTATATTAAGTCATCTCATCTAAGAGCATGGACTATCTCTTCATTTATTCACTTCATCTACTCTACCATTTATTTATATTTTAAATTTTTCTGCATGGAGAGCATGTACCTCTTGAGTAAGTTAATCCCTATATTCATTCAGTCTTACATGATTTTTCCATATGTGGAGTGACAGAAAATTGATAGAAGTATACCAAAAGCCTCTTTTCCATACAGGATTTTCCTCAGCATGTTAATATCATGTACCAGCCTGCAACAGCAGCTGCACATGAAATTGCTAGCCCAGCTTCCTACTCACCCATCTGGTCAAGATTTTGTACTGTCTTGGTTCATCCTTCACTTGCCTCAAGTCTTAGTTGTGCACCACCCAATGTCTTCTCAGAAACTTGTCACCAAAGCACCTGAGAACTGAGGTCCCTGTTTTTCCCCTGACAGTTAGTGTTCACCTTTGTAATTTAGCAGCTACAGCTGATTGAGTTCTTGGGAAGCACCCTGGGGAAGCAGATTTCAATTCAATCCAAGGAGGCAGTGTGTAAACCAGCCATGTTAGGAGAAAATGGCTTGCAAGCAAGGAACACAGCATTACTCAGTGTGATCAGAGAGAAGTGATTCCTGCAATACCCTGCAAACAAAAGTGACACTCTCCATAGTCACTTCCAACTCTGCAATCTCCAAATGTCTCGTGTTATCCCCTAGCCTAGCCTATGGAGGGGTACTCCTCTGTGCCTCAGTTTCCTCTAATCAAGAGGTCCTAGTACAACTTTCAGTGCCACCAAACAATCTCAGCTTGGTATCTGTAAGACACAGATGCTACTGGGGCAGTTTGATCTCCAAGCCAGAGCTCACTGAGCTCTCATCTGCTGGATGACAGAAAGAGAAAGGGGGTGTCACAGCAAAAATCAAAATAGGGTTGAACTCTGCATGAGATCAAAGAACTCATTCAGAACAAATGGAGTTTTAATTAACTTTAATTTAGAACCAGTTGGACCGGTCATTGCCCCCCATTCCCAATCAGAGAATGTGGCCCTTAACTGCCTTTGTTCTCACCTTATATACATTTTTGGTTTCCATGGTAATAGATTGGAATGTTTAGACCTGGCCACAGTTGTTTTCCTTGCACCACGTGACCAGGTCAGGCTTTGGCCACAATGATATATACTTTAACTCAGGCAAGGAGAAGAATTCCAGGGCAAAGTCAGGCCTGCAAAGTTAACTCTTTATAACCCCTCCAGGATGTTTCTCAAGATGCATTTTGAGGCTTGTCTATCTTAAAATGATGTGCTAAAAGTCGCCACCCCTTACAGGGACAAGGGAAGAGCCTCCCACCTTGGGACACATTGTTGGGCACTGTGAGCATCACCCAGGCTCAACATCCAGTTGATCCTGAGGAAGCCTCACATCCTGGTAGAGGAGTATACTCACATGTACACTGGAAATCATAGGTGTTACTCTAGCTCCACACATTGAGCTGAGAAATTTTTATTCTCATCTGTTTCTTGACATATCTAACATGGTTTAGAAATCAACTGTTTCTTGACAGTTTGGTAAAATCTACTTGTTAAACTGAAGCTGGAGTTAAAAGGATGGGAAATTGTTAAATACTATTCCAATTCTATTCAATTTTTCCATTTTTCTTTGTTTTTCTTTTTATTTGGAAAGTCAGTCACATAACTTAAGGGATGCTCAATTGTAAATTTAATGAGATATCTAGGACAAGATTACACAATCAGGCACCAAGAGTTCTAAAGTTACTTAGTTTTGATTTATCCTGGCCGGTCTGATGCCCCCTGGTGGTAGATTGGAATAACCCTGGAACCTGCGACTGGCCAGGAATTTCTCATTTCTGTTACTCAGTGTTATGAGCCAAAGAAATTTTTAATTCCTTCAATTAAGGCTTCTCCAGAGGTCGCCTGGTATTGTCCCCCACCCCACCACAGTCCCACCACAGCCCTGTCATAAAAAGTTAAGAACCTGAGCCGACCAGCATTGAGCAGGATAGGACAGCACCCATCCCTATAAATCAAGTTCATGTTCCACGGGACACTGTGTTATGTTATTTTTAATTCCAGCTGTATTGGTATTTATTTGCTCATTTTCTTTTAGTGTCATACTTTTATCTTCCCTCTTCATGATTTCTGTTAAAATTTTTCTATGTCAAAAGAAACAACTTTTAGTTTTGCCATTTTAACTTTTCAGTCAGATATATTTTGAAACGGAATTCATATACCACAAAACTCACTATTTTAAATGATACGATTTAAATGCATAGTATATGCACAGTATATACACTACATACAAATATATGTTTATTATTTGTTATATATGTTATGTGTATGTATAGATTCACACTAGGAATTAAATGACACACTCATATGGTCAAATCCATGTTTAACCTTGAGAAACTACCAAACTTTTCCACTATATACTTCCACCAGCAAAATGTATGATGGTTTCAATTTTTCTGTTTCTAATAGGTGTAAAATAGCCTCTTATTCTGACTTCCATTTATACTAACCCTAATAACTAAGGATGTTTTCATGCACTTATTGGTATTTGTGTATTTTCTTTGGGGAAACGACTGTTCAAATTTTTACCCACTTTAATTGATTATTTGCCATTTATTGAATTGTAAATTTTATACAAGGCTTTTATCGGCAATAGGATTTGCACCTCTTTTCCCCAGTTTTGTCTGTTTCCTCTTTACTTTTATAACTGTGATTTGAAGCAGATTTTTTTATCTTTATGAAATAAAATTTTTATTTTAATTTGGTTACTGGTGATTTAGTAGCCATATCTAAGACACCATTGCCTAAACCCAGGTTATGATGATGTATGCCTAAAATTTTAAAAAGAAATCTGTATTTTTAACTTTTACATTTAAGTCTTTCATTCATTTTTTGTTAATTATTTTGCCTATAATGTGGAGTAAGGATCCAATTTAATTCTTTTGCAATTGGATAACCTGCTGTCCCAGCATTATGTGTTGGACAGGTCATTCATTCCCTATTGATGATAGTTGCTTCCCTTGTCAAAAATAATTTATCAAAAAAGTATGGACTTATCCTGAACCTATTCCATTTCATTGATCATATGTCTTTTCTTTGTTAGTACTACAGAGTCTTGAATTCTATAGCTCTGTACTAAACTGGAGTTACAAAGTATAAATCTTTTAGTTTCATTCTTCAAGATATTTTGTTGTTATTCTGGTTTTCTTGGATTTCCACACAAATTTCAGGAACACTTGTCAATTTCTATAAAAATGGCAGCTGGGATTTTGATAGCTTCCTTTAAATGTGTAGATCATCTTAAATAGTATTGCCATCATAATAAATTTTCCAATCTGTTAACACAAAATGCCTTTTCATTCACAGTACTTGGTTGTTTAATTTCTTTCAGTGATATTTTGTAGTTTTCACTATACAAGGCTGATATTTTTGGTTAAACATTTGTAAATATTTATTTTTGAAGCTATCTTAAATGGAATTATTTTCTTAATTTCATTTTTTGTTTTTTCATTGTAACTGTACAGATACAATTGATTTTTGTATAGTCATCTTGATCCTGAAACGTTGCTAAACTCATCTATTCACTATAGATTGTATGTATTGTGTATTATTTTTCATGTAGACAGTCAGATTATCTGAAAGTAGAGACGGGTAAGCATTTTCCATTCCAGTCTGGATAACTTTTATTTCTTTTTCATGCCTAATTTCCCTTTTTAGGTGCTCTGTTGTAAAATTGAGTAAAACCTGCAAAAGCGCCCCGCTTGTTTTGTTCCTCACACCACAGGGAAAGCTTTCTTTCCATTTTTGCTATTAAGTACAATGTTAGCTGTGCATTTTTTATAGATGCCCTATACCAGGTTGAGGATGATCTCTTCCATTCCTGAGTGTTAAATGAAAATTTATTTTAATTCTAAGTATATCAAATTGTGAAAAGCCCTTTTTATTCATCAGTGGTAATTTTGTCCCTTATTTCAATTAACATTGTATGTTACTGTCTTGGTTACTGTTCTCTCCTTGCTGAGACAAAATACCCAACACCCGAAATGAAGGAAAGTTTTATTTAGCTTATAGTTTGTGGAGGTTTCAGTCCATATTTGGCTGGTTCTGAGACAGAGTGGCAAATGGCAGAGGGCAAACGTTCATGGCAGCAGAGCACAGCAAAAAACAACCAGCAAAAGGGAGGAATGGCAGCAAGCAGCCTCTCCCCTTACTTTGTAAACAGGCTAACCCTACCCAGGGGGCGTGTAGCTCTCACACAATGTCCATGCCCTCCTCTTCCACAGGCTCAGGATGTGTACAAAGTAAGCACCCTAGCTTCCTGCTGAATCACTCAGCCAAACCTCTAGACTCCTCAAGTTGACACAATGTATCAACCATAACAATTACATTGTCTTATTTTGAGTCAGTCTGGGTTCAATATATAAAATATTGAATTCCACTAGGTTGTAGTAGGTACCCATTTTCATATGTTCCTAGATTTGTTTGCTGGTGTTTTCTTAAGCATTTTCTCATCTATACTTATAATGGTCTGTACTTTGATTTTCTTAATGATATTTGAGTCTGGCTGTGGTATCCAGACCTCATAGATTAAACTGAGTCAAAGAGTGCCTCCACCTCTATCTTTTGGAAGAATTTCCTAAGAGTTGGTGCCAGCTATTTTCTCCAGTGATGCCATCTGGTCCTGGGGTTTTCACTGTGAGAAGTTTTTTTTTTATTATTATTATTACTAATTAAATCTCTTGTTACAGATTTTTTCAGAATTTTTTAGTTTGCCTTAGATTAGGCAGTTTCTATCTTTCTATGATATTTTTCTGTTCCACCTAGATTACCTGATTGAATGACACATCTGCTCATTAACTTTTTCATTCTGTGAGGTTTTGTTTTAATTCATCTTAATGTATTTTCTAAATTCCTTGGTTATTTGAGTGTACATTGTTCAATATCTACATAAAGTTCCCAACTTAGGAACACTGGAGTTGCAAGCTTTCATAGACAGGAACAGACCTCACATCATGAACATTCATAGATGCAAACAAATTGCAGTAGTAGCTCATGTGTTGCTGGGCATCATCACAGTCATGCTGCCATGTGCTTGCTGTACAGTGTGAGAGTGCACATGTCACAGTGCAGTCGGGGACTTACTGTACATGAGTGTGTGTGTTTGGGGATTTTATGCTTTACAGTGTGTATTTGTGTCAGACGTGTATGAGACTCACTATGTCAAACTTCCAAATAAATCTGACTTATGAACATTCTCCCAGAAAGAAACTTGTTCGTAAGTCAGAGACTTACTATACTTCAGTTTTCCAAATTCTTTGCTATTGATTCCAAATTTTGTTCTATTATATTTAAAGATCATACTTTGTATGATTCCAACACTTAAATTTACTGAGAGCTCTTTTGTAGAGTAACATACGGTGCATCTTAGAGATGATTAAGTGTGTTCATAAAAAGACTATACTTTTTTCTTGTTTAGTAAGAGCGATCTGTTTGTAGCTGTTTGTTGCTGCATCCCATGCAGCTTTTGAAGCTCCCAGGGAAAAGTGGTGTGAGGATTGAGAAATAAAGACAAGAGACAAAGCTGGGGTCAGGTGGGGGTCCTCTCTCCTGCTGGGAGAAAAGGAACAGCCTAAGAACTGCAGTGTATTTATTTATACACTCAGGAGGTTGATACCAGTTTCAACTTCTCTGTCTAGCAACCAGTTTGCAAGGTGGGACAGCTTGTTTACATGGCTGGGGGAATTCCCTGTGTTCTAGAGTTGGCTCCATCTTAGCGCCACACCTGTGACTGATTTCCAGCTTCAACCTCTTCCTACAGTTTGTTAGTTCTATTTAGTGTCATACTTGGTGAACAGTGTTATTCCATCTTTTATTTCTTTGTCGATTTCCTGCCTTGTGGTTCTACTCATTATAAAAGGAGGACATTGAAGTCTGCAGCTCTTATTGTTTGTGTATTTGTTTCTTTAACCGTCATTTTTATTTTGTGTAATTCTGTTTCATATAATTTTGTTTCATATAATTTTGTATAATTCATGTAGTTTTGTACAACTCATTTTGTTTCACAGCAAAATTTCTTTTGTAAGTTAGATATGTAACTGTCATATGATATCAGTGAATTTATCCTTTTACCATTATAAAACATCATGTATTTGTAGTAGCAGTTTTTGTCTTAAAGGCTATTTTTTGTGGCATTAGGATATCTACTCTAACTTCTTTAGTTACTGTTTTCATGGTACCTCTTTTTATTCATTTTCCTTACTTTTAACCTTTGTGTGTCAAGTGAGCCTCTTTCAGAACACATGTATAATAATCATTTTTCAGCTCATTTTGCCAGTGTCTGCCTCTTAAATGTTAATCTATTTGCTTTGGGGGGGTTAGGGGGTCTTCTATTTTTGAGACAGTTTCATTTTGTAGTTCAGCCAGGCCTTAAACTAACTTTGTAGCCCAGGCTGGCCTCAAACTCACGGTAATCTTCCTGCCTCAGCCTTCTCTATTTGCTTTTTATGTAACTACTAATAAAACAGTATTTAGAACTGCCATTTTGCTATTTGTTTTTGATATCTTTTTCCTTTTTAATTTTATTTTTATTAATACATTTGACACATAGTAAGTACATTCATTATGAGGAATCGGTACAGATACACTGCGTCTTGATCTTTTTGACTTCCCCTCCTGCTACTACATCTCCAGACCTCCTTCCCTCTCCACAGGGTCCACCTCCCTGTTTCCTATAATCTATCTTTTATTTTTCTCTTTAAATTATTTATACTTTGGTTACTTTCACAAGAGAAACCATGTACTAGTTAACTCTGTGTGTCCAATTATTTCACTTATTATTATGGTCTCAAGTCATTTTCTTACAAATGACTCAAAGTTATCTTTATTTATGGCTCAGTACATATTGTATATATATATACATATACATATATATATATATATATATATATATATATATACTATATTTTCTTTATCCATTTGTCTGTTGGTGGGCATATAGGCCCCTTCCAAAATTTCATTGTTATGTGTTATGCTGCTATAAACATAGATTTTCATGTATCACTGTAATATGATATCTTTAACTCTTTCAGGACGGCACCCAGAAGAGGTAAGCCTGGGTCAAATGGAATTTCTATTTTTAGTTTTTTGAGGAATATCCACACAGATTTAGATACTAGCTGTGCTAGTTTACATTTCCACCAAAAATGTTGAAGATTTTCTTTTTCTCCACCACCTTGCAACATTTTCCTTTTGTCTTATTGAGACAGACAGGGTCTCACTGTGCAGTTCAGTCTGGCCTTGAGCTCACTTTGTAGCCCAGGCTGGTTTTGGACTCACAACCATCCTCCTGCTTCAGCTTCCCCAGATGCTGGGATTACAGGTGTGCACTACCACACCCAGCTCTATTTGTTATTTTTTGAGTGCTTGATGATAGCCATTCTCTCTGGAGCAAAAGAGTGTCTCGATGTTGTTTTGGTTGGCCTTTCTCTAATGACTAAAGGTGCTGCACATTTTCTCACGTACTGTCTTGGGTACTTTTCTCTTGTTGCTGAGATAAAATTCCCAAAACCTGAAATTAATGAAGGGAGGTGATTTAGCTCTCAGTCTATAGAGGTTTCAGCCCATACTCAGCTGGCTCCAAGGCGGGGTGGCGCGGCAGAGGGCAGCAGTACACGGGCGTGGAAAACAGCAAAAGCAACAAGAGGAACAAGGGAGGAGAGTGTGAGCAAGCCTCTTCCCTCCCTCATATTGTACGCAGGCTTCTCACCCCAGGGCAGGTGCGGCGCTCACACCCGTAACTCCGTGGACCTGAATCCGTCACAAACTCTAGAAGCCTTCCCCATGACTGCATGAGGCTTTGAGGAAACATCTAGACACAAACCATAACAGTACCTACCGTCCATTTGTAGTTTTTCTTTTAAGAAATGTCTACTCATTTCAATTCCCCTTTTTTGATAGGTTGTTTGTTTCTTTGTTTGGGGGCCAAATCTTTTGAATACTTTATGTATTCTAGATATTATTTCTCTGTCAAAAGAGTAGCTGGCAAAATTTTTCTCATTTTTTGTTATGTCTTTTTTCCATTGTTTTCTTTGCTTGCTGAAGTCTTTAATTCAGTATAATCCCATTTGTTGTTGTTTGCTGTTGTTTCTTGTGCAATTGGGGTTCTATTCAGAAAGTTGTCAGGCTGCGCCTGTGTTTTTAAAGATTCTATCATTTTTATCTTCTAGTGGATTCAGTGTTTCTGTCTTTATATCTTTGATCCATTTTTATTTTATTTTAATATAAGGTGAGAGATACTGGTCTAGATTCATTCTTCTGCATGGATAGATAACCAGTTTTGCTAGCACCATTTGTTACAGAGAGTAGATTTTCTCTAGTATATATCACTCACCCGTTTGTGGAAGATCAGATGGCTAAAGGTGATTGGGACTGTTTTTGCATCCTGAGCTCTAGTCCATCTACACACATGCCTATTTTTGTGCATTTTTTGTTTCTCAGTTCCTCGATTACTGAGTATATTTGTGACAAATAAATATTTTTCTAATTTTAAAGAGAATTTTAAAAACAGTGAGATAACAACAAAGACAAAAACAAAACAACACAAAAACAATAAAAATAATACAGGATTTTTTAAAATGTGATAAGAATTAACAATGGTCGTTATGTTATATTTTGTTATCTTGAATGAAGTTGCCCAGATTACCAGATGTAAGATTGATCAAACAATTAAAAACAATAAAAAGGGGGAACTCAGGAAGATGGCGACCGGGTGAGCAGCAAGGGAGCGAACCTCCTTAATAAACACCACCAGCTCGAGACAGACTTGGTGAGCGTGAATGCCGGAACCTCGGCTGGGAAGTTTAAACTGGGCGTATTTCTCTGAGATGCCGGGGGAGATGTGGTAGGGCGGACCAGGCTGCCGGGGCGAGACGTGGGAAAG
>PVLD010035093.1:0-12087 GCA_004027595.1 Dinomys branickii | reverse complement strand
AAAGCAGTCAGAAACGTGTCACATTTAGCCATTGTAATTGTAATGCCTTGCCTTGGCCTTTTGCCACCATTCCCTGTTCTGGCCCTTGGCATGCTTCACCCAGGGATGTCTGCTAATTGGGAAATTGACTATATTGCCCTTCTCTGGGAATGATCCTTACAGCTATAGAACTACTAAAAAGGGCAATAAATATGGTAGAGCAGTGCATCTTGAGTCAGGAAACCTGGGTTTTGGTCCTGGATCATCTGTGGACTGCCGTGTGATCTTATTTTTTTAAATTTATTTTAAAAATAAAAGAAGGAAAACATATTAACAAACAGACATCCATTTACAAGATAGCATAAGAACAACACAAGTGATACTAAATTACAGACAAAGTGGTAGGAAATTAACAATGGTTGTTGTATTACATATTGATATCTTCAAAGTGGTTTCTCAGGAAAACAGAGACATGCAAGACTGATCAAATAATTAATCACTAACTGTTCCTTTCCTTTCAGTAAAGCAATAGAAGTCAGTAGTACAACTATGTTAGCTATCCTGTATATACACATATACATAATTTCCCCTTCTTTCTTTTCTCTTTTCCCTCATCCCAGTAGCTCTTTACTTTTGAGCAGTTTCCTTTCATTTCACAATGTCTATCATACCTCCTAATTTTTATTCATTCTTTCAGGTTCTTACACTAGTTGCCATGTGATCTTAAACAAAACTCTCACTCTCCTGCTGAGGAGTGGCAGGTACGATGATTGCATTAGATGATCTCTGAAGTCTATGTGCTAAACCTTCCATCTTCTCTCCTGCTCATACAGACTGAAATGTTTTAGTGCATTTCCTAAAGTGTGTTCCTTTTTCCTCTGTATCCATGTCTCCCTTCACCTGAAGCTCTTTTTTGGTGAAATTCTTCCTCTAGTTTGTTCAAAAGCTACCCTGGAAATGTGGACAGATTGTAATGACAAGATACATAGGTTCTGGTTTTGATTCGGGGTCTGATGTATGGAACTGGACATAAGTAAAGTTACTGTTGTCTCATTTGGAATTGGAATCATTGCATCACAGAGAGCAGCCGAGCTGACCACTCAGTGTGGTGAGGGTTAGAGATAGACATCTTAGCCTCACATACTCTCTTGGAAATGACTTGAAGCACAAGACTTATGCTTTCCCATCACCTCTAATCATTAGAGTTACATTGGAAAAAGCAGGGAGAGACTGCAAAGGGTGTGGCAGTGATCTTGGGCAAAGGTCCTAGTGGCAAACTGTGAAATGCCCACTGTTTGGCAAGTGAATCGGGCATTGTGGAACAGGCAGACTAACAGGAGTGCTTTCTGTGACCCAGCCCTGCCTATTCTTCCTTTGGGGCCTACATCAAGTTGTTTTCTCCAGTTGACATGTCCTCTTTTTCCTCATCTTCAAAAGCTTTCCCCTCCGGAAAACTCCACCTCTTCTTTTAAGTTCAGCAAATGTTTATGGAGAACTTCCCAATTACCTAGGCCTCTTCTGGGTGTACAAAGACACATAAAGGTTTAGTTCCTGTCCTCAGGCTTACTGTACTATATTGACCTGCTTGGATTACTGTTGCTTCCATATATTCTAGTCTTCTCTAAAAGGAAAGCTCCTAGAGGTCAGTGGGTATGTATGGGGGTTCCTACAGCCACCTCAAGTTACATGACTCACTAGAAGGATTCATAAGTCTCAATTGTACTTTTTATTCACAGAAAAGTTTTTTTTTTTTTTGGCGGTACTGGGGATCGAACTCAGGACCCTGCACTTGCTAGGCAGGCGCTTATTCCACTGAGCTATATCCCCAGCCCCCTCACAGGAAAGTTTTATTAGAGCAAAGGATATGGAGAAAAAGCAGCAGGAGAAATACATGCATTGGTTAGGCATAGGCTTTTAATCTCTTCCTTATGTAAGACCACACAGGGGCAACTAACAGCAGACTACATGGATACCTGTGAAATGTCACTGCTCACGAACATCTACCCCTGTCTCACATTCTCTGAGGCTTTCACCGAATGAGACTCAGGACCCCAAACCCAGGTACATCATGGCTATACAATCTTGGGAAGTCCCGACAAACTGTACAGCATGCTCCATTCCCCTGCACATTCAAAAGGACATCAGGATATCAATTGGTGACATGAAGAGCATTCAGAGGGCTACACTTCCAGTAGTCCTAGGAGCAATCATAACTCCATGCTCCTTTTAATTCCAGGATCATTCTATGCAAGGACTGATCAACCAGACTTCCTGTATTAGCAATTTCTTCAAAACTGTGGTTTATACATTTTACATGTCCTCTCTCAGTGCTCAGCATGGAGGAACTTGAGACCCAGCCCCTGCTGTGGATTCAGGACTCATTTATCTCTTTGTCTATTTACGATGTCCAGTCCCTACGGACAGCAGCACCTCAACATGTCCGAATCTAAACTTGAATCCCCCTCACCTTGCTATTTCACATTGCATTAACTGTCAGCACATTCCCTCGGTGGTGCAAGCCAAGATTGGGATGTTATCCTTCGTTCTACTTGTTCCATCACCTGCCACTACCAGTAGGAATTTCTATTACCCTGACCCAGAGGCATATACCAATAGCGATCTCCTCACATTCCCTCAGCCACCGTAGTCTGAACCATCCTCATTCTTGCCTCTGGGCTGCTGGCCTCCTAAAACGTTCATGTTTGTCTCCCCTCCAGCCTGTTCTTCACTCACCACCCAGAGTGGTCTTTCAAAATGTGTATCAGATTATGTCACTCTCATCTGTTCACTATCTCTAATGGCTTCTCAACACTTCTGAAATAAAACTGAGAAATGTCATTCTACTTATTCATCATGCTTTTGCCTCAGATGTAGTGAATGGGTGTTTTTCCTCTTCACATGGTATTCTTTCTTCCAGGACTGTTCTTCTGCTAACTCTTCAAATGGATTGGTCCTCTCCTTCTTTAAGTTTCACTGCCACTGTCAGCTCCTCATGGAGACTTTCTCTGATAACCATATTAAGTAGCCTTGCCCTTGTCATCTGGCATCATGATGATTTGTTTCTGTATTTGTAGTCCTTTCTATGATGATCAGAATGTAAGCTCTTCAAAGAGACCTTTGTCTGTCTTGCTCACAGTGGTATCCCCAGCACCTAGGACTATTCCAGATTCAGTACAGGCATTCAATTAGTATTTGCTGATTAATGTAGTAGGTAATTAACTATGTTCGATTACTTAAAAGTGATGAACTAGTCTCTGTCCTAAAAGGTTTATATTCTACTGAAGAGTAGAGCAGGGCAAAATCCCAAAATAGACAGAAAATTTCTGTGCTTCCTGGTATCCAACACAGGAAATGCCCACGTTCTGGACAGCAGAAGCAAGCAAGTAACACACAGCTAATAGAATCTATCTGGTTCAGTATTCACTCTGGCAGGGCTCTTGGGGAGTGGAGTGCTGTTTAAGGAAAATACCAGCAGCTTGGAAATTCCTGGTGGAAGACAAGGATCATGGGATGTTGGTGTTTTCTCTAGAGGAACAGCAATGCCAGAGCAGCCCCCATAGTATGTTTGTACCTTGCTTCTGGCCTCTTCAGGACTTCTCCTGTGGCTCTCCAGAAAGCTGTGAGCTGTCTAGTGTTGTTTAGTAAATTTCATTTATGCTTAAACTAGTCAGAATAGATTCTGTAGTTTTCAACAAAGAATTCCGACCTATCTAATAGTGTAAACACAAAGGTTGAAATTCTAAATCCTGATTTGAAACTGACATTTAACTATCAATGGCAAGTGTGAAAATTATACTGATGTTGGAGGGATTACTTTTAAACTTAACCAACATGTAACTATATGAAAGTGACATGCTGAGTTTTAGGCTGAATAATTTATTTACTCAATGTTATGGGGAAATTGTATAAGTGTATATCTTCATGTATCCATAAATCACTATTTAAAAAATTAGTATTTTGAGAATATGCTTCTTTAAGTAGCCCAGTGAAGTTTTTTTTACAAGTGTAACAATCATTAAGTGAAAGAAATATTTTTAAAATTTAAGCTAAACCATGGTGTTTCAGGTTATGACGGGTAATAAAATGGTAAAGGAAACCAAGGAAGAGAATACTATAAAAATGAGCATAGTAGTTCATTTTAGGATTGATCTGGGATGTGTGATAAGTTTCTGAGGTAACTGGCAAAATTCTGTTTTTTAAATTAGTATATGTTTGCAATACATAATGATTATATTTGTCTTGGGGAATTGGTATACACATATACATATCCTTCTTAATCATACGTATCACTTCTTAATCATTACATATACATAGTGCTTCTTAATCATTTTTACTTCTCCTTCCTCTCCCCACCCTCCTCTCTCCAATCTGCAGATCCTCTTCCCATCTCCACTCTATTTCCCTGTTTTCTGCCATCTTTTATAGTATTTCACTATTCAAATTATTTATATTTTGAGTTTCTCACTGTATATCTATTGTTTGTATCTACATGTTCCCTAAAGCCTCATATACTCATAGGCGGGGCTTTGGGGAGATGATTGGATCATGGGGGCTTGATACTTATCACCGAATTTGTCTACTGATGAGTTCATAGCTAAATGTGATTTGGGAGGTGAAGCCTGGTCAGAGGAGGTGGGTCACTGGGGACATGGCCTAGAAAGGCTTATCTCCTTCCCCCCTAATCCCTATCTCTGTATCTACTGCCATTACTTGAGCTTTCTCCTCTACCATATCCCTCTACCAAGCTGCCTTGCCTTGGTGCCTGTGAACTGTAGACTGAAACCTCTACAAACTGAGCCAAAATAAAAATCTCCTTGTTTAATCTTCAGGTGTCAGGTATTGCATCTCAGAGCTGAGAAAATAATTAAGACACATAAAAAACCCATGAGATATTTAGTCTTCTATGTCTGATTTAGCACTGTGCTCTCAAAGTCTATCCATTTTCCTGAAAATGACTCAAATTATTCTTTTTCGATGAATAGTACTCCACTGTATATGTATACCACATTTTCTTTATCCATTCATGTATTTATGGTCTTATAGGACACTTCCAAGATTCAGCTATTATGAGTTATGCTGCATTTGTATCACTGTAATGTGTTTAACTCTTTGGAGAGGATACTCAGAAGAGGTATGGCTGGGTGAAATGGAATTTCTAATTTTAGTTTTTCTGATTTCCATAGTGATTTTACTAGTTTACATTTCCACCTACAATGTAGAAGGACTCATTTTCCCTCACAGCCCCACCAGCATTTGTTGTTATTTCATTTCCTGGTGATAGCCATTCTTTCTTGGAGTGAGATGGAATCTCAGAGTTGTTTTAATTTGCATTTCTGTAATGACCGGTGATGCTGAACATTCTTTCATGTATTTATTGACCATTTGTACTTCTTCTGATGTGTCTATTTCAGTTGCTATTTTTTGATTGGGTATTTTATTTTGGGGGATGTCTAGCTTTTTTGAGTTCTTTATATATCCTAGATAGTATTCCTCTGTCCAAGGAGTAACTGCCAAAAAATTTTTTGTCTGTTCTGAAGATTGTCTCTTTTTCTGTTGGTTGTTTCCTTTGTTGTGCAGAAACTTTTAAAGTTGATATAATTCTATTTGTTGATTCCTGATGCTATTTCCTGTGCAATGGGATTCTGTTTACAAAGTCCTTATCTGTGTCTATAACTTGAAGAGTGTTACCAATTTTATCTTCCAGCAGATTCAGTGTTTCTGTTTCAATATATAGGTCTTTGATCTATTTTCATTTAAGTACAGGGTGAGACCAATATTCCCAGCAACATTTGTTTAAAAGGTTATCTTTTCTCCAGTATATGCTTTTGCCATTTTGTTGAAGATTAGATGGCTGAATGTATATTCAGCCAATACCTGGTATTGTTTCAGCAACCCACATTCCTGTTCCATTGATCCACATGTCTGTTTTCGTGCCAGTACCTTGCTGTTTTTACCACTGTAGCATTGTAATGTAACTTGAAATGTGGGATTGTGATGTCTATTGCTTTGCTCTTGTTCAGGATTGCTTTGGCTCTCCTGGGTCTCTTGGTTCTATATATTTTTTAGGATTTTTTTTCCAGTTCTGTGAAGAATGCTGTTGATATTTTTATTAGAATTGCATTAAATTCATATCATTTTCATTAAATGGCCATTTTTGGGGGTACCGGGAATCAAACTCAGGACCTCATACTTGCCAGGCAGGCACTGTGCCACTGAGCTATATCCCTAACCCTAAATGGCCATTTAGACACTATCTAAGAATAGGAGATGTCTTAGATGTCTTTCCATTTTCTGATGTCCTCTTCAGTCTCTTTTTTCAGAATACTGTAGTTTTCATTGTCAAAGTCTTTCACTTCCTTGGTTAGATTAATTCCTATATATTTAATTTTTTTGAAGTTACCATGAATGGGACTGTTTTAATCTCATTTCTTTTTCATTGGGTTCATTGTTAGTATACATGAATGGTATTGGTTTTTGTATATTGATTTTGTATCATGCTACTTTGCTGAATTTATTTATTAGTTCTAATAAATCAAACAGTTTTTTGGGGTCTTCTATGTAAAGGACTATGTCCAGCAAAAAAGGGAAGGTTAAATAAAAAGAATCAAGTTGCAATATGTATACATACCAATCCCCCACAATCAATATATCTATTATGTATCATAAATATATGCTAATTAAAATTTTTTAAAAAGATATTTTGAACTGTTCCTTTTCTATATGTATCTCTTTCATTTTTTTCTCTTGTATGATTGCTGTGACTAAGGTTTCGAGTAATATATTGAAAAAGAATGGTTAGGGAGGACACCCATGTCTTGTTGCTGATTTTAGAGGAAAGGCTTTCGGTTTTCCCCATTTAGTATGGTGTTGGAAATTGGTTTGTCATGTATGGCTTTTATCAGTTTGAGGTACGGTCCTTTTGTAACTATTTTCACCTGAGGTAGTATCTAGGAGAGTGTGTACTTTATGATAGTCTATTAAGACATAGTCTCCTATATTTTTAATTAAAATAGTTAAAAATAGGTATGTTGACTATTCAAATGTAAATTATTTTTATAGTAATGCCTCTATTTTCATTTCAAACTCCTTGAGAGTTTATGGATTTAGTCTATGGAAACGTGTGAGTCCTTAAAAGCTTAAAGAGTCAGTTTAATGTTTTTATCATTCATTATAATCAAAGGCCTAAAAAAAAAGAAGAGCAGGACACTATTTTTCCCCACAAGCAAAGACATTTTAACAAGCATTATTGTTCACTTTTAAATGAAAGCATGAAAGGATCAGTTCTTAATGCCCTGTGAGTGGAAATTTAAATAAGTACAACCTTTTCAGAAAGCCATCATTTTGCAATCCATAACAAGAACCTAAAAATGTTTATACTCTTTTATGTGGTAAACTCAGTTCTGGGAAATGAATGTTAAAGAAATAATCAGATGGATGTAAGAAGATACATGCAGCATTTTAATAATAGTCAAGTTATAGAAATAATGTAAATGTTTTAACATTAGGGAAATAGAACAGTCACATGATTAAGCAGTGTGTAGCCACCGATATAGATGATTTTGAATATATGGATATAGCACAATAATAATGATGTCAGGAGCCAGCATTTACTGATCACTTATGAGGCCTCTTCATGTGAATTCTCTCACCCTTGAACAGTAGTTTGAGCTGAAAATTCTGATTATTTTCATGTTGCAGACAAGAACACTAAGGTTGCTGGGAGGTTCAATAATTTATAAGTAAGCAACAGAGCTAGGGCTGACTAACCTGAATTTATATACAACCTGTTAACCTCAGTAATGTTTAATTGATAGGACTATAGTGATTTTTATTTGTTACTCTGTATTTTCCTTTATGCTCTTAATTTCATACAATAGCCACTTGGTAGTTTTATAATAAAAAATTATAGTTCCTCCCATATGTTCCTGCCATGCAAAGAGACAGTGACTTCTGCAGGAAGCATGCAGGGATGAGGGGAAGGCCAAGGGTCTTGATGTAGGAAATATGAAATAGTTTCTTTGGGCTTTGCTTTCCTTGCACTGTGCATAATTCTGTTCTTCCTGAGAACCTGCCTCCTCACTACAGACTGGAAAAGCATTGCCTTTGCTTTGGCTTTCTTGCTGAGCAAGAAGAATCTTGCTGGTGAAGGGAATGGCACAGAAGGCAGTGGCAAAAGGGCAAGAATTATCTGCTTTCTGAATTTTCTACTTAAATTTCCTACTTTACTTCTTGCATTTCACCTGTCTGCCTCAGCCATGTGTTAGGCAGCAGTTCTGAGTTAGTGCCTTTTGTGTGCCTCTACCACATCTGCTGCCAAACAGAGGGTGAGGTAGCCCCCTTTTGGCTTTGGCTGGGCAGCCGCTGGGCTTAGTCCAGGAGAACTAGTGGCTCCCAGTGGGTGTTCATGGCCTTGTACTATTCCAGAAGTATATCAGCTAATCCACGTTCCATCTGATCGTAACTGGTCTTCTTCCCAACTTGGAGTTTTTGAGGAAAGATGAGACAAAGAAATGCAGTACCTTCCCTACCTTACTAAATCAGCATATGATACAAAGACACACAGGGAGTTTGGCCGAAGGTGAACTTACAGACCTGGGAATAAAACCTAGCTGTCCTGCCTCCTGGCCCCTCCTCTGCTGTCTATATTTAGCCGAGCTCCTTGAGCCTTGCCCACTTTGTTTAAAAGCCAAAGTAGGCACAGTTTACTCATAAACATGCCTGTGTTTGTCAGCTCATGCCAACCAACCAGTCAAATGACCATTTTAAAATCCTGAATCCCCCTTGTATCTTGCTCCTGGGGCCTACAGGCAATACACACCAGGGGATCAGCAGCCTGAGCTTTCCCCAAAACCAAGTGACCTCAGCCAAATGCCCCGAAATGAGAGGCGTGTCTCTTACTGCTTCATCTTGGCAGGGCTCAGCTAATGACTCCCTCTCAAACCCACTGTTCCTGGTCACAGTTGTTTGAGTGTGCTGACCTACTTTCTCCCCTTTAGAGGAAAAACAGAAACGAACAAATGTCTCCAGCAAGCGCTCTTGTTTTCAGGAGCTTTGGCTCTGTCTTCTGACCCTTTGTCCTCTCCTTGCTCCATTGTCATTCTGCTACATCCAGTCCAAGCTTGACTGAGCCAAAACTGCCTGTTGCTTGCTGTCCCCGTTTTCTAACTGCGTTTTCATAACTAGTATGGACCATACATCACCGAGATGGGGCAGGGCTATCCCCAGGTTACCTTTCCCTACTACAGTGGCCCAAGGTGGACTGAAGTTGCTTCTCCATGAAAATCTTTTGAGAATCAACACGGTGTCTCTGATTTGGGCCACAGTATACCATGTGACTGGCAGCACTGTGGGCTCAGAAATACTCAGCTTGAGACACTTGACTTAATACACACTTTGGATATGGACTTCTAAGAAGAGTCTTACGTGGTTCAGATCTTTGTTGCCATGATTGGCAGAATCCCTCTTTGCAGTATGTGTCCGGGTGATGCAAATACCTGCACTGAGAATCCGCATGGCAAGTGAATTGTTTTAGTATGTTGCCTAGTCAGCATACTGTTGCCTGCTTCATCTGGCCATCAGGTGGAATCAGTGTGGAAAATTTATGTCAGTCTGAGAAAAGTTCATTGGACAGAAAAACCTTCTGGAGTTTAGAGGTCAAGTGCAGATATTACAGAATGCCTTTTAGACTATCCACTGCTTTCAATAACCTGCTGTACTGGATCCCCATACCCACGGAGAAGTGACTATCTTTTGTAGCTCTCTTGTCTGTGGGAGCGTTGTGTCTTTCTGCCCTACTCATCCCCATGTGTAGAGCAAATTATAACCAGCCTGCCTTCTAGCATCCTCTCAAATTTCACTTACATTGGAAATGCTAGTGTGGGCTCTTAAAAAGTTCCAGGTTCTTTTTACCAACTCCAGAAATCTGTGGGAGTTGTACCTCAAGAAGCTGTACCTCAGCAGCCACCTGTGCTCAAGGCATGTGGGTCGGGATTAGGTGAACTCATGCTCCGAAGACCTAAGCAGGCAGGTTGTGAGACAGGGTCTGATGACAGTCAATAGCCAGGGAGCTCTATTTCTGGGGGACTTATTGTGCCTGTGGCTATAAAGTGTTTGTCCATCCAGTCATCTGGCTCAGAGGCAGGTTAAGAATGAATGACACTAGGACCTCTGCATTCACAGAACTGGAGGTTGGGGCACCTGAGATGAATTCAAGGAGTAACAAAATTGAGGGCAAGAGTAGGGGAACAGAAAGGGTGATGTTGTTGAGAAGGTGAATGCTGGAGGCAATAGGAATGAAAGTGATTGCCTTGTGTATGTCTCAGAGTTCTCTTGGGTCTCTGAAATGAAAAGAGCCAGACTGGCAGAGTAGGGAGGAGGGTACAGCACCTGGAGGAAGCACCTCTCTTAAGGCATGTGCTTTCATGCAGCACAGTTCTGTAAAACTTGCCATGATGGTGGAAGTATTCTCTGTGCTCTCTGTCATGATAGCCACCAGCCACCTGTGGCTCTTGAGCTCTTGAAATGCATTCAAATTTACCTAGTCACTCATCACTATCATAGGTAGGGGATAGTATGGCTCTAGAGTCACAGTTGACACTGGTAAGTGGAGGCAGTCTGTCACAGTAGCTTAACACACACATTTGAGGCAGCACTGGCATAAATCCTACTTTGCCACTTACTAACTGTGCAAACTTGGACGAGGTGCCTAACCTCTATGAAGCAATTTTTTCCCTCTGAGAAATGGCGATCAGAATAGTGCCTATATCAAAGAAGATTATTGGAAGGATTCAATTAAATGACCCACGTAAACCTCTTTAACAAAGTGTCTTCTTTCATTAAGCTTATAGACTAGCGGTGGTGGGAGAAAGATATGTGGGCATGTAAATACAAAAATGTATCGTAGACAATAAAGATGGAAGTATGCCTAAGGTACTGAGGAGACATCAAGAAATAAGAGGTCAAGTCTGCTTGGCTGAAGGGCAGTTTGGAAACTTTTCATAGAGGTGGAGGAGAACAGGGGGTATGGTGGGGAAGGGTATGTTTCAGGTGATTGTTTGCTGATGTCAGTGACAATGATGAGTCCAGAAACTAATGGCGGTGGTGGTTTGTACATAGGAAACAGGAGAGGAGTAGGTGGAGGGTGATTGAAGAGCTCAACAGGAACCATGTCTTGAAATGTTAGGTTTAAAAATTGTAAGTTACCTTGAATAGTAAGAAATCACTGAAGGATTTTAAGTAGAGAAATAAAGTGATCAAGGCATTTTAGAAGGACCCCACTGGGGGTCGTCGAAGGCAAGACTGGAGGTAGGGACACCAGCTAGAAGGCTGTTGTAGTAAGCCAGGAACAAGTTAATGATAGTCATACTAAATGATGATTATCATCAAATGATGATGAGATGATGGTGTCATAAACTCACTCTCCAGGACATTGGACAGTGTAAAATGCTCCCAGTGGTTTGATGTTATTTAGCCTACTGGTGAATGAGAGAATACAGAAGGAGGACCAGTTTTGGAGAGAAAGTGCATAGCATCATTTTGAAACGTTGACTTATGTATAGCAGGTTAAAAAGTTAGGACTCTATGTTAGGCCGCCTTTTCTTCTTATTTTCCACTTTCATTTTAATTCATCTCTTCCTAGAGCTTTAAATACTGTAAATTTCCAAACTTCCATCTCTGGCCTCAATCATCTCACTGAGGACCTTGTAAGATATAGGCCTTGCTGAAATCCCTGAATTTATCCTATACTCTAGTCCTTGTTAACTATAGGGAGCCCTTCTGGTCCTCGTTGCAGCCTAGGAAGTTTGTATTTTAATCCCATGAAAAGTTATTGAAATTCTAGTGAGTTCATTCCAATCTACCACTTCCAGTGCAACCCATGGTGAGACTAAAGACAGTAAGGCATATCTGTAGTTATGGGGAGCCAAGGGGTCCGAAGTCTAGCCACCATGATAGCCATCTGGAGCAAAGGCCTGGACCCAGGACCAGACCCAGGTTTTATTCATTTGTGGAGAAGGAAGTGGCTTGAGGATGAGTGACTGTAAGAGTGGTGGGAAATACATGAGTGCCATGAGCTGGGCTAGGTAGGAGGCCTGAAATCACCTCTGCAAA
>PVLD010035092.1:0-12087 GCA_004027595.1 Dinomys branickii | reverse complement strand
GGTGGGGCTGAGTTTTGAGACTGCGTTTTGTTCCTCTGTTTTCCCATTTTTGGGTATCAGATTCAAAATGTGGAGCTATAAATTCCACAGACAGTTCAGCAGGCAAAGGTCTGCTGCAGAGGCTGCTCCAATGGTTACTTCTCTTTGGGAGAATGTCCCTTAAGCTGTCTGCTGAGATTTCCGCTTCTACTCCCTACCCAAAGACCTGGCCGGGGCGAATAAACAGCTCGCCACCCCAGGATTCTTGCAGATAGGCCACTCAGGTGTTCCACCCTGGGTGGAGCTCCTTTCCCCCTCACAAAACCCGTTGGGGCGCCTAAGTAGGTCTTCCCACCCGGGAGATCCCGCAGTCCTTAAAGCTGCTTTGATGTCTCTCGCTGGGCTGAGCTTCTTCCCGATTCAGGAAAAACCGGTTAGAGCGCGCAGTTAACTCACCCTGTGATAGTGCAGACAGGAGTGCCGTTCAGATGTTTTTCCCTGGATGGAGATTTTCCCCGACACAAAAATCCCGCCGGCCTGTCGCTGTTGCTCCAGTTCGCACAGCGCTGGCGGGGTTCTGAGCGGGATCCTGGAGCGCTGCCCGGTTTGGCGCAGTTTGTCCCCGTAGCGCGTTCTCTGTCAGGTTCAGGAGCTGAAGCCGTTCTTCCCTCCGCACTCACTCTCTCGGCTGGTCGTCTTCTTCCTGGAAGTCCTTATTTCTGTCTTCATATTGCTATATTTCATTGTTTGGGTGGTAATCCTCTGGGAGGTTCTCTCTCTGCTGCCTACCCGGTCGCCATCTTCCCGGAAGTGAGATTCCACATTTTAATAAGCTCATGTACAATGCTGGTCCCATGGCTCACAGCCTATGTTTGAATGGGAAGAGTGTACCCAAATCTTGATGGACCTTAAGAATCTCTTCAGATGCTTATTGAAAACAGGCGTTGCTGGACTTAAACATGTACATGCACATGCGTGCGCGCGCGCGTGCACACACACACACACACACACACACGTGTGCTTGGAACAGACCTTGCGGACCTGGGAGCTTGTGGATATGTAAATATGTGTTCAGACACATTTCCTATGGGAACACACTAACATTCACTACACATTTTCCAGTTTCCAGAAGATTATTCACAGGCTTCTTAAACACTTAGGTATATTAATAAAATGCTCAGTCCTTTCCTGCTTTTCACCTTTTAGTTCTGTATCTTTCAGCATTTGTGTCATTCCTAGTTATTTGATGAAATGACCCAGTTCTCCAAATTTTGAAGATTTTTAAATAGATGCCTGGTTAAAATTGTATTTCAGAAATGTTCAAAATTGCCATCTTTTTCTTACTTTCTTTTATCTCTCCTAAACATTTAACTTGGATGTGAAAATGGAAAGGGATGTAATGAACTGTAATGTTTTGGTTTTCAGAATGATCTCATTTAGAAGGAATCAATTGTTCCTCCTGCACAGTACACCTACTTCAATAGAGTCCCGTTTTAGAATCGATGATGAAAACAGTGGATACTTATGCAGCCGTCACAAGATGCCAACCACTTTCTAAGAGCTTTTACATTGATTACCCTCTCTCAGGTTGCGAAGTATTGTCATGACTCCCATTTTACAGATGAGAAACTGAGCTCTAGAGAAGCAGTCCACCGAAGATCATGCAGCTCATGAACAGTGGAGCTGAGACTTCATTCCATACAACCTGACTCTGAAGTCCGAGCTCATGACCATTAAAATATATGGTCCATGAATACCTGAGCCAAGGATATCTGGTTTCTAACCACCTTTAGTTTATTGTCATCTTGAAGTTCCTGATATTCTAGACTTTTTACCTATAATACATTGACCAACAATGTGAAATTGAGCAAAGCAACCATCATCACCATGACTGTGTCCTTTGCATGACTGCAGGAGCCATCACTTTTATTAGCAGTCCTCACAGATCCATATAGTGATCACATCTTTCTAGAAGATGATGGAACTGTCTTGAGGAAAGAATGCCTTTTTCCAAATTTGCATAACTTACCAGTGGAGACTAAACTGTGGTATCTCTACTGATATGGCCACAGTATGGCCACAGGTTGGAAAATATGGTTGGAATGTTTTGAAGATACTCCAGTTATGACATGAAGTCTATTTCTCTACCTTCTCAATCTGGGTTGCTTTGTGCCTGGCTTTGACTCATGTGGTGGAAATCACGTTGTCCAAGCCTCCTAGTTTCAATTTTGCAAGTTTCAAGTCGCCTTTCAGCTTCTTCTTTCACCCAGCTGCATTTCTATTTAGTGGCATTTGGAGAATTGTTTGATGGACTACAGATTGTTGATTCAATAAAATAATTTTACCTAAAAACCTGTGACTAAATTGGACCCTTAAGGGACTGCATTTAGTGAGTCCCAAAAATCACTAGAGGTAACAAAAAAAAGACATTGCTACAAATTCAGAGTTGTTCTCATTGATTTTATAACCTGAGATTTGTAGCCAGTGGGCAGAAAAAACTTTAAATATCTACATTTTTATGGTACATTTGATAGTGTGTTGATAATAATATAAATCCTCCCTTTTAGAAAGGATAATATGGTATCAAAAATACGAATCTCTATTTAAACTTCTAATTAAAGAAGAACACTGAAGCCATCTCCATGGACCTAAAATCACTTTTTTTTTTTTTAACAATTACTGTGTTGTAAATCCCTTCCTTTTGTTGCCAAGGAAACTTGTCAAATTGTTTTACTACAGAGCTTGTCTTTATCCACCTAAATTGTAGACCTTTACACTTTTATTGCTGTCAAAAGTTTGTGAAATACTTTCAGATAATTGTGGAAAATCATGAAACTTGCTGGGAAAATTGTAATAGTTCACGAGTTATACTTAGTGTTAATCAGCTCAGACATAACTGAACTACAAATGAACTGACTTTATTTTTCCTGCCCAAGCCAGCCCCAATACAACATGATTTCTTTTGTGGAAACAACAGGTCTCCTTTTGTCTTTTCTCTATAGTGGTAATAAATATAAGAGCTTCTGACAGTCAAAATCCTACACACAAGCTAGAGCAATGTTTATTATTCTGAGGGTTGCAGCAATAAAACACAGCCCGCAAATAGATTAATACTTGGCCAACACCACCAAACACCATGTCTTGTATTGATTTACAATGTTATAATACTGACAAATGCTTAGTGAGTCCACTGAAGAGCAAAGAAAATTGTTGGAAAGGTCACATCTTCTATCCCCTTCATCACCAGTCATGGTGGTGCATGCCTATAATCCAAGCTCTTGGGAGACTGAGGCAGGACTGCCATGAGTTTGAGGCCAGCCTGGACTACACAGTAGAAATCCTATTCCTTGATGGAAATTCCAAACCCCAAAAGTGTATTTCTATTATTCTGTGTGGTTTTGTTATCACTGCAAATCGTTAAGTTATGTGGAAGAGGTTTTCTTAAAATAAAAAAGTTTAAAGTAATTAATTCTATAAGCAATTGACTTTCTGTAGTTTCTATTACTGGTATTTACAATGAACACTTAGTAATTTATCAAAAATGAATGGCAGCGTCTCAAATTTCTTTTAAAAACCTCTTCTTCTAAAAGCCTATTCATGATAAATCTTTGGTTTGAATGTAGAGGGAATTTTTCCATCTATGGAAAATTTTTCCATAGATGTAAACATTCTAGTTAGGAGTCAAATGGTTTTATAAGATTTTTGTAATACTTCTATCAGAGCTGTTCGTTGATATGATTCATGTATCTATCCACAGAAGGAATTTTCCCATCTGCTAAAAAGCACTGAAGTTCAGTGAGTGAATTAGTTTTATACATTGCCTGAAACTTGGAAAGAATTTTCCAACCCAGCTTAATCTATTGTTTCATTATCCTTAAGCCTGATAATTAAGGATTGTGAGCAGTGGCACCCTCATATAATCCCAATGACCTGGTGTTTTAAATCAGCCTTTGATAACCATGGTTGACCAAAAATATTTACCTCTTTCTCCAAGTATTAACTTGTAGATTAGCCTTTTAAAGGAGGAATTGCTGAACTAAAGGTCAAGACTCTCTTCAGAGTCTTGGTTCTTACTGCCAGATATTTTTCTGGGAAAGTAGCGACAATTTCCATCCCCATGAAGCCTGTGTGCTGCTTCCTGTGTCCTCACTGTACATAGGAGATATAATTATAAACTAGGAGAAAAATGTTACCTAGGTGTTGTTTTAATTTTAATGTATTTGAGTACTATAAGTTATTTTATAAATGTTTTGGCTTACCAGTTTTATGAACTTCTTTTGTAAACAGCAGCTATACATGTACATGTATATTTCAGCTTTAGATGTGTTATGTACATGTGCCAACCCCAGTGATGAATGTAACATTATGTACTGTAAATGTCCAATAAAAATAATAATATTGTATGGGTATATAGTTATTTTTACATTAAAGTAAGGCATGTGTATGGATAGATAGATATTCTGTTTCGGTGCTATTTATAGTCTTGCCACAATTATTAGCATTGTTTTTTCTTCATTTCCTGGGTGATCAAACACTATGGTGAATATTCAAATTTTTAAAATATATTACAGTAAAAGACATATTACTTAAAACACCTCCCCCTTTGCTTTCAACATGCTTATTGCATCATTCTTGCCAGTTTTTGAAGCTGTTTTGGAACTCCTCTTTCATGAGTGTCTTTATGAGCTGAGTTCAAAATATTCATGGAAGTTTCTGTCGTATAAAAATATTACAGTGTGTCCTCCTCCATGTTATTACCTGGATGTGGCATACTGAGACTTTTGACTCTTCCCCAAAGTCACAGTCAAAATGATCATGAGAGGTAAACATTTTGAACTGACTCAGGTCATTAAAGCAGTGACAACCGCACAATTAAACACTCATGAAAGAGGACTTCCGGGTCTGCTTTGGAAAGTGGCAAAATGATGGGATAAGTGCGTTTAAAGTGAGGGAAGTATTTCAGCATTCAGCTTTTTGTTTTCTTTAAACTTTTAGACTAGCTTAAATGTATTATAGTGGGAGCCAATTTCTTACTCTGGTGTAAAAATTATACATTAGCTAATATGATCCACACGGAAATGGATGGGAGTTGGATTTTTCAGTATGAGCTCATAGTTTAATGTAGATAAGATAGTAATACATGGGAATATTTACAGATATATCCTTGCTCTGTCTCCAGCAAAACCCTATAAGCAGTATCCCACTAGCAAGGCATATGTAGCACCCAGATCTTAGTGCCTAGGGCTCTTTAGTGAAATAACCAATTGTGGAACTCACATAGGAAGTATGCAGGATGAGTGTAGGGCATCTCTAGTATCTGAGAGTAAAGAAGCGATTAAAATGAAATAAAAACAAACCAAACCCGTAGAGATATCTCAAAGGGGCACAGGAACAAAACGGAAACATTCTTGAGAGCCCAACGAGGAAAAGCTGCAGTAACAAAACACATACAACAGTATGGATATAACTCAAGTATAGAATGAATACCCATGACAAGTAAATGAGAGAAAGGAGGTAAATTTTCTGGGCAAAGTTCTAAATAATTTATATATATACTCTGCCCTCAAGGAAGTAGAACATAACACATTATAATAACACATTACTCCTTAACTGTAGGCTGCGCACAGTGACCTCCTTCCAAAGATTACAGTACAAAAAGTGGGGAAATAGTAACTTTGTGGTGAATAGGCTCAGCAAATGCTATCTCAACCAGGTGACCAAAGTCAACATCAATAGTGATAAAGTTGTGTTGGTAGAATGGACCCTTCACAGGGTGTGATGAAAACAGAATTTTATCTCTGTCATCTTCTTCCCCCAAACACAACCCTGGTCCAATCATAACACAAGTATCAGACAGATCCTAAAACAGCACATTCTGTATTATACCTGCCCGCTACTCTCAAAACTATCAAGGGCATCAGAAAAAAGTTAGGCCTCAAAATTTACCACAGCTAAAGGACCCTAAAGAAATGTGATGACTAAATGTAACATGGAACCTTAGAAAGGAAAAAGGACATTAGATTAAAAACTAAGAAAATCTAATATGGACTAGATCTAGTATGGACTTTATTACAATGCACTGGCTCATTAATTGTAACAAATATGTCACATTAATGTAAGGTACTAATAATAGAGAAAACTGGGTTCCTGTCAAGTATTTGGGAACCATATTAACTTTGAAATTTTTCTATTAATCTGAAACTCCTAAAAAATTTAGAATTTTAGAAAAAATAATCATGAGAATATAGAGATAGGAATTTATTTATGAGATATTAACACAAAGTTTAAAAATAAAACTAACACATTGTGCACACTCCCCAGCTTAGGAAATGATGCTTACCAATAGAGCTGAAGTCCCCTGTGTGCCTCTCCTTGGGTGTACTCAACTGCCTTCTTCCAGAGAAAACTATTATCCTGAATTTGGCATTTATTACTCCCATGGTTTGTTTTGTTCTGTTTTTTTGTTTTGTTTTTTGAGACAGGGTCTCACTATGTGGCCCAGGCTGACCTTGAATTTGCAGTGATCCTCCTGCCTCAGTGTCCCAAGTGCTGGTATTATAGGTTTGTACCACCAAGTCCCACTCCTATATATTTCTTAATATTTTTATGACATATTGATTTGTATGCTTTAAAATTTCAAAGCAATGGCATCACATTACATCTGCTTTTATAGATATTTTATTCAGTATTGTTCCCACAAGACTCATGTTCATTTATATAGCTCTAATACACTTTTTTTGTTATCAAGTTATCTATTACATAAATATGTCCAAGTCTATTGGTCTTTTTGGTGAACCCGAATGTGTTCCACATTACTGTGTGGGAAAGTCCTCCCATTTTTCTTTCATTTGCCTGGAAATTAGAGAGTTCTCACTGGTTGGTCCATTCCACACACTCTTCATCTCAGTCTGTCAGCCTAACTCCTCTCCCCCCTTCCCTCTTTTCCTCTTCATTCCCTTCTTCCAGATTGGTCTCTTGAACTCTGAAGTCTTTTTTGCTGAACTAAAAGGCCCTCTACCTCTTCCTTAGCAGCCCCATCCATTCAAAATTATGAAAATATAATAGTTCAAAAATTATTCTCTCCGAATATGCTTTAAAATAGTAAGAAAGAGAAATAGCTCCAGTTCTTTTATAAAAAAAAAACAAACATGTTTAATGCCCTTGAATATCTCCACTTACAAATGAGAAAGATAGATATACTCTTAAGTGGGCTTAAGTAGTGTATTCAAGATGATTTTCAATAAATGAAGATTCTCTAAAACACAGAGAGAGGGCAGAACTGAGAAAGAAAGAATGAATTGAGTGTCGGGGTCATGTACTAAGTGAAAAAGAATGCACACCAGCTTTTATGTAACTCATATCTTTTTAATATATCTATGTTCTCTTCTTTCCACTTGAACCTATCTACAGGGATAGAATGAAAGCTTTCATCTTTGGAGAGAAATGTCAAAGATGCAGGAAAAGGCATATTTAGGTATGTGGACTCAGAGTGTGAAGGTCCTTAAATCTAAAGAGAGGAGAGATTGTTGAAGCTATAAGTAGTTGATAAGGGCATTTCAGTTGTATTCAGACCTGTAGAGAATAGTACTCCTGGAAGGATGTATAAAAATTGTCACATTTAGCTTTATAGTAAGAGAAAATATTTAATGAAATCATGTATTATCTATGCTGTTCTCTCAAGTTGCAGACTATTTTTAACTCTTAAAAACAATGTGAGAATAAGTCCATGAGAGCTTTTGTACAACGCAGCAATTACAAGCAATAACAATGCATTGTGTACTCGAAAAGTGCTAAGAAAGATTTTAAATGTTCTTACCACACACACACACACACACACACACACACACACAGGATAAATATATGCAGTAACAGATATAGCTTGCTTGAGCTATTCCACAATGTATACACGTATCAAAACTTCATGTTGTATAGTCCAAATATATACAATTTTTGTTCACTAAAATAAAGAAAAAGAAAGCTCTGAGTAGTAGTGCATGCCAGCATCTCCAGCTACTTGAGATACTGAGAAAAGACACTCACAAATTCAAAGCCAGCTAGAGCAACATAGGGAAACCCTGTCTCAAAAAGAAAAAGTGGGGAAGGGTTAGGGCTGCAGTTCAGGGGTGGAGCACTTCCCTAGCATGCACAAGGCCTGGGTTTAATCTCTAGTTCTTCAAAAATAAGTAAGGACATAAAATCAAAAGGGTGTTTTTAAGAAAGGAGATCAGCTCTTTGGAAATTGTATTTTTATGGTATTCATCTGGCAGTTATATGCAGAAAAGGTGAAGGTATGAGTGTGTGTTGGGAAGCAGGGTTGGTCAGAAGAACATAATCCAGACTAAAGGTGTAATATAAAAACAAAGCGGCGAAGGTCTACACTGAGATAGTCACAGTGAATATGGAGAAGAGTGGAAAAGACTTTCACAGTGAACTGTCAACATGTCTTGGCTGGTTAGATGATAGGCAAGAAGAAGAAGAGGGGTGAAGGTGCTGTCATAGTTTCAGCGTGGGCATGAGACAAGGGCAGTGCCGTGGCCAGAGAAGGAAACATAGAGTGCAACTACAATAAACACCCCAGGGAGCCAGCCCAGGGAGCAAAGAACATGAGATCTCCAGCGGCAGAAGGGGGCTTCGTTGTTAGGGTGGAGCTGCTTGAAAGAGATGGAAGAAGAAAATGAAATGACGACAATGGGACAAAAGTTGATGAATGGGAAAACAGGGCTTCCATTGTCAAACAGCCAGTGTGGGGCAAAGCGGAAAAACATGCTGACTGGTAGACAGAACCGTTCTCTCTTTTTGCATCTATAGCTCCTTCCCTTACACTGTTTCTACAGGGTCACAACGGAACTTCTTTCTATTGTCCTGCCTTAGTAGACTTGGTGAATCACATTACTTTTTGCAGATACAGGAACCCAGTGGCCTAAGGGCACTGTGTGCCTAAGAGCAAGGACAGGAAGTTGAAAGACAGAGAAGCAAACTCCCCCCAACTTACAAGTGTGAAGCCTGCTCATGAAACACTACCTCCATGTCCTAAAACCAGGTTCCTTCTTCTCACCTCCAGAGAGGATGGCCACTCAGCCGACTCCATAGGGGCCCTTGCTTCCCTCCTCCATCCCTGAATCTACCACTGGTGATCGTCCACACCATGAGACTGCACCTGCACATTCTCTTTAATATTCACTTTTACAAGTCTCCTTTATTTCCATGTTTCTAGACACTTTCAGTAAGTATTCTTTTGACCAAAACTATATATCCCAACCTTTTATAAATTTATAAAATGAGGGCTGGGGATATAGCTCAGTGGAATAAGTGCTTGCCTGGCAAGCACAAGGTCCTGAGTTCAATCCCCAGTACCGCAAAAAAAAAAAAATAAAATAAAATAAAAAAAAAAATAAATAAATTTATAAAATGTATTGATTACTTTGAAAGAACACATCTGAGTTGAAATTATCCATTGTGAACAAATTATCCCTTGATAATAACAATGAAACTATACACCTCATCCATTTATCCAGATATCCATTTACTGAGCATCTACTATGTGGCCAAACACAAATATAGTATGGTTGCTTGGGACACAAAATCCAGTAAATGGAGCTGTTGTCGCCAAGGAATCTGCAGAGAGAGATGGATGAGTGAGTGCAACTTTCTAGGTTGGTCCTAGAAAAAGGACCATCAAGAGATATAGCTACGCCTTCACAGGGGTTTTATTTTATTGCTAGTCCTAGATGGTGCTTTCTACAGAGGATCTAGATTTAATAAGGGAACCAGATTTTTTGATTGGCTGATGGTTTTACAGGAGCATAGTCTTAGACTCCCTTAGAAGATAATACACACCTTACTTTGTTGAGTTGGTTACGTATGGATTGGGTACAAAAATAACTGTGAGACTCAGTAAATACCGAAAGACAAGAATGTTTTATACGCGAAGTAGGGTTGTTGTTGTTACTTTTCTTACTGAGTATGGAGATTCTACCCTAGGTCTTGGTCTCTGCATCTTGTTTAGAATTTACAATTGCCTAGGAGCTTAATACAAGTTATGCAGCAAATGGACTTTAATTCCTTTCAAACGTTCTTCTGAACTAGAGATTCTTTGTCCTGTGGAAAATCAGATAGATTGGACCAAGATTCCTTAAATTAAAAGCAACCAAATGCCCTTATCCATAAGGTTGTTCCCCAGCGCAGAATAGAATGTAAGTCAACATGATAGCGTCCTTTATGTGCCACCAACAGGGAGGGGTCTTGTTCCGCCTCCTCTAAGGACGGGATGACTGGTTTGGGGCCGCCACATTCCTCTCTAACACCACCACAATTTTACTTTCTAATTCAAATGAGCCTTTCTTGAAAAACCAGTGGGACAGACTTAAATCTTCTAAGGTAGTTAAGCAAATTTTGCATTTTATAGGCGAGGATAATCCCTTCAACATTTTCAGAAATAAGTTTACAAGCTGCAGGCCTGGTGAGCAATGGAAGCGCATGACAAACGGGGACACAAGAGTGTCCTCCAGCAGCCTGCATGATACTCGGTAAATCCTCTCGTCTTGGGAGGTCCACAAGCGTGGAGAGAACACATCAATTCTCTCCCGGTCTCACAAAGGATCCTTCATTGCTGGTGGCTGATAAACCAGAGGAGAGACTTAAGGAAGTAGAGGCTGAAGGCTGACAGGAGTACTGGAAATGAATACAGAGAAAATGAAAATATTATGCACCAAATTGGCAGAACAGAAGACAGACTATTAACGGACACAGAAATAGAGCACGGTGGAGAGTTTTCTCAGGCCAGCTGGTGACAACAGAATATCTGTGCAAGGAAGTAGTAAAACAAAGATCACACATGGGCAGGGGAGTACTTGGAAACCCAAGTTACACCACAGGATGTAGTGCATAAATCGGAAATTTAGCGCTGCCAGCATTTTGAAAATAAACACTGCGATGATGAAAGGGAATTTGCGCGTCTGGCTGGAGAGTAACATGAACTCCAAAAGACAAAGGAATGAAAGGGGAACATGAAGTAGGAACTGAGGGCAGAAAACCTTTGAGGCCTTCTCCCACTGCCTCAGTCTGCTGTTTGTTGCTGGTTTTGTCCATGATTGGTCACTATATCTGTGCTTTCTATTGTTTGCCTTTCCATTTTCCTTCTGTGAACTTACGCAAATGCACAAGAAAAACAGCATTACAGCTCAAGTGGAGCATCGCTGCAAAGTGGGGAAGCATAATGTTTCATGGATTTAACTGGTGTGATTAGCGAGTGTGTCCATAGACATAGCAGAGAGGCAGAGCGGAAGCATAAATGCGTTGTGATCAGTAAGTAGAAAAGTGATGTTGCTGGCAATAGGGGTGTCTGACTACTTCGAAGAGTAAAAAATATCCTTGAGAAATGTACCCTCTTACCAGGGGCAACTCTTGCCTATTCGGTTTAGCTGACACAGCAGAGTGATGGCTTACAGTTCCTGGTCTTCCTCATGTATTGCTGTTATCGGCCAGACAAGTTTATTTAGCACTGTACCGGAGTAGCGCCCTTACCCTGGGTTAAGGCTCGGGTAGAAACGCGAGCATGTCACTTCATCTCTGAAGATACCTGAGGGAAACTGCTGCTTAAGAAGAATGAGACTAAAATGAGGGGACTCGTGACCCTGGGAAACAGAAAAGAATGAAGAGAAGCTCGCACTCTTAGGAGTAAGTCCCACAGGCTGGATTTCTTTAAAATAGAAAACTATTGCAGTGGACAGAGGCGCGGTTATCGGTCGCTGCCATCCCTCTGATCGGCTCAGCAAGGGGTGAGAGGCGTAGGGCATGCGGGCTGCTTCTGTCCATTGGTCGCCGCCAAGTGGGACACTGTCTCTTGATTTATAGGTTGTCAGGGCTGTCTTGCGTGCCTCAAACCAAACCTCAAGTAAAAAACTTTTATTATACTACCAGCATAATTCTGAGCATTGATTGCAAATGCAGCTATGTCTTACCATGGAGGAGTGTATATATATATATATATACACACACATTATATATATAGATATATATTTGGTTTTGTGACCACTTTCCAGGTGGTATATAGATTCACATTATGGAGTTTTGTGCTTTAATTTCCCCACAGGGAGTCTGACTGGAGGA
>PVLD010035091.1:0-12088 GCA_004027595.1 Dinomys branickii | reverse complement strand
AAAAAATTTGCAGAAATAATAGCAGAAAATTTCCCAAGCATGGAAACAGAACCTGAGATACAAGTAAATGAGGCATATAGAACTCCTACTAGTCATAACCATAATAAAACTACACCAAGACATACAATAATCAAGATCCCAGATCTCCAGCAAAAGAACAGAATATTAAAAGCTGCTAGAGAAAAGAAACAGATCAGCTATAAAGGAAAGCCCATCAGAATCACGGCAGACTACTCAAAACAAACCATCTAATCCAGAAGAGCTTGGAGCAAAGTATTACACATCCTAAGACAAAACAGGTTCCAACCAAGATTGATGTATCCTGCCAAACTATTCTTCAAGTTTAAAGGAAAAGTAATATATTTCCATGACAAAGGGCAACTGAAGAACTTCATGAGTGCCAAACCACCCTTACAAAAACTACTAAAAAAAACAAGTCTAGACAGAGAAGAAAATGAATGCAATTTCAAGAACAACAATAGAAAGAAATGCTCAAGAAAAGCAAGCAAATAAACAGGTAGAAAAAGTAAGAAACCAACAGCAAGTAAATAATATGACGATGTACCAACACATACCGATTATAACCATAAATGTAAGTGGCCTCAATTCACCATTCAAAAAAAACCAGACTGGCAGAATGGATTAAGAAACAAAATCCAACGATATACTGTATACAGGAGACACATTTTACTCAAAAGGAAATCCATAGGCTGAAAATCAAAGGATGGAAAATAATCCTCCATGTATCAGGAACCCCAAAAAAAGCAGGAATAGGTATTATGTTTGCAGAAAATGTAAACTTAAAACCAAGAACAATCAAACGAGATAAAGAAGGTTACTACATACTTGTTAGGGGAAAACTGCAAGAGGATGATATAACAATCCTAAACGTATGCACCAAGTGTCAGAGCACCAAACTACATTAGACAAATCTTAACAGACATGAAAACCCATATAATTAATAACACATTTGTAATAGGAGACCTCAACACCCCTTTGACAAAGAGATAGGTCAGCTGGATAAAAAATCAGCAAAGAAATAATAGCTCTGAACCTAAGCTGAGAACAAATGGACTTAGTAGATGTACACATAGTGTTCCACCCCACAGCATCAGAATACACATTTTTCTCAGATGTACAGGGGACTTTCTCTAAAATAGACTACATTCTAGCCCATAGAGCATACCTGCCTAAACGCAAAATAATTGAAATTATCCATGCATATTATCTGACCACAGTGCAGTGAAATTGGAAATTAACAAACAAAGGAACTCCAAAAACTCTATAAACAGTTGGAAATTAAACAACCTCCTGAACAACGAATGGGTCACAGACGAAATTTAAAAATGCCTATAAACAAACAAAAATGTAGATACAACTTAAAGGAATCTGTGGGAGGTAAGGAAAGCAGTCCTCAGAGGGAAATGTGTAGTGGTGAACTCACACATAAGGAAAACAGAGAAGAAATAAATAGCCTAATGCTGCACCTCAAACTTTTAGAAAAAGAAGAACAAGTCAAGCCCAAAGCCCAAAGAAGGGAGGGGATGATAAACATCAGGGCAGAAAGTAATGCAATTGAGATGAAGAAAACCCTACAAAAAATAAAAATGAAACAAACAGTTGGTTCTTTGAAAGAGTAAAATTGATAAACTCCTAGCCAACCTTAGCAAAAAAGGAAAGAACTCAAATTCATGCAAGAAGGAATGAAAAGGATGAAATTATTGCAGATTCTACAGAAATTCAGAAGATCATTAATGGCTACTTTGAAAATCTATACTCCCATAGGATAGAAAACTCACAAGAAATGGACAGATTCCTAGATATATATGAATTACCAAGGCTGAGTCAAGAAGGTATAAAAATCCTGAATAACCCAATATCAATTAATGAGATTGAAAATGGGATTAAAAACTTACAAAGAAAAGCACAGGCCCTGATGGATTCACAGCAGAATTTTACAAGAAATTCAGAGAAGATTTAATACCAACACTCCTCAAACTCTTCAATGAAATTGAAAAGGAAGCAATTCTCCCTTACTCATTTGGTATTATACTCATACCAAAACCAGGGAAAGACCCAACCAAGAAAGAGAACTACAGACCAATCTCCCTAATGAATATAGATGCAAAGATACTCAATAAAAATAAAATGCTAGCAAATAGAATGCAGCAAATCATCAAGAAAATCATAGACCATGACCAAGTCGGATTCATTCTAGGAATGCAGGGATGGTTCAATCTTCGCAAATCAGTTAATGTTATATACCATATCAATAGAGCCAAAGACAAAAACCATTTGATCATCTCAATAGATGGAGGAAAAGATTTCCACAAAGTCCAATATGCATTAATGATAAAAACTCTACAGAAGATAGGAACAGATGTTCTTTACCTCAAGCTGATCAAAGGCATCTATGACAAAGCAACTGCCAACATCATACTAAATGGACAAAAATCGAAAGCTTTTACCTTAAAATCAGGGGCAAGAAAAGGATGTCCACTGTCACGACTCCTGTTCAACATAGTATTGAAAGCATTAGCCAGAGCAATTAAACAAGGGGGAGAAATAAAAGGAATAAGGTTAGGAAAGGAAGATGTAAAATTATCACTATTTCCAGATGACATGATACTTTACATAGAAGACCCCAAAAACTCCACCAGAAGACTTCTTAAAGTAATTGACAAATTCAGCAGTGTAGCTAGATACAAAGTCAACACCCAAAACTCAATAGCAGTCCTATACACAAACATACTGGGAGAGAAATTAAAGAGACCATACCTTTCACAATAGCACCCAAGAAATCGAAATATTTAGGAATCTAACAAAAGAAGTAAAATATCTATTTAGTGAAAACGACAGTACTGTGAAAAAAGAGATTGAAGAGGATTTCAGTAAATGGAAAAATGTTCCTTGTTCATGGATAGGAAGAACCAACATTGTGAAAATGGCCATACTACCAAAAGTATTGTACAGATTCAATGTAATTCCCATTAAACTACCATTAGCATACCTCACATATCTAGAGAAAACATTCCTTAAATTCATCTGGAACCAGAAGAGACCCAGAATAGCAAAAGCAATCCTGAGTAACAAGGACAAATCAGGAACAGGACAAGGATGTCCACTGTCACCACTCCTTTTCAACATAGTGCTGAAAGCATTAGGCAGAGCAATTAGATGAGAGAAAAATAAAGGGAAGAAGGATAGGAAAGGAAGAAGTAAAACTATCACTGTTCGCAGATGACATTTGCAGATCAAATTACAATCTGTGTCCTGAAATTATACTACAAAGCTACTGTAATAAAATCAATGTGGTACTGAATCAAAAACAGAGCAGAAGATCAATAGAACAGACTAGAAGACCCAGACATAATCACAAACACACTCAGCTACCTAATCTTTGATAAAGGGGCCAAACAAACTCACTGGAAGAAAGATAACCTCTTTAGTAAATGGTGCTGGAGAAATTGGTTTGCCACGTGCCAAAGATTGAAAATAGACGCAAGTCTGTCACCATGCACCAAACTCAAGTCAAAATGGATCATAGATCTCCATATTAAAACAGGAACACTAAATCTATTGGAAGAGAAAGTAGGTAAAAACCTTGAAGACATAGGGGTAGCCAGAGAGTTCATGAACAAAAGCCAAACTGCTTGTGAAATACTTCAAAGAAGCAATAACTAGGATCTCATCCTACTGAAAAGTTTCTGCACATCTAAAGAAATTGCCAGCAGAGTAAAAAGAAAACGCACAAATTGGGAAAAATATTTAGCTGACTGTCCTTTGCACAAAGGTCCTGTACAAAGAATTTAAGAACATCAGCCCCTCCAAATTCAAAAACCCAATCTAAAAGTGGGCATCTGAGATGAATACACACTTTTCAGATAAAGAAATACAAATGACAAATACATGAAAATATGTTCAGCATCATTAGTCATTTGAGAAATGCACATTAAAACCACAAAGAGATTTCACCTAACCTCAGTAAGAATGACTACCTTTAAAAAAATCAACCAATAATGAATGGTGGCGAAGCTGTGGAGAAATAGGAAGTCTTCTCTACTGATGGTAATGCATACTGGTGAAACCACTGTGGAAATCGGTTTGGAGATTCCTCAGCAAACTAGGTCTAGAGTTCCCATTCAACCCAGCTGTTCCCCTTCTGAGTATTTTCCCAGAAGATCTAAAAAAATCATATCACAGCGATATATGTGCACGCATGTTCATAGCAGCACAATTTGTAATTGCTAAATTGTGGAAGTAACCCAAATGTCCATCCACTGAGGATTGGATAAAAAAATTGTGGAATATTATCAGTTATAAAGAAAGGTAAACTTGAGGCTTTTATAGGTAAATGGTCACAACTAGTGACCATACTCATAAGTGAAGGAAACAAGACCTCTGTGTGTAAGCAATGTATTTTCTCACTAGTGTGAGAACCCAAAAGAGTGAGTAAAAACTAGGAGGTACGAGAGATACTGTGAAATGAAAGGAAAATGCTCAAAAGTAAGGGGCAACTGGGATGTGGGAAAGGAGAAGGGAAAGGAGGGGAAATTATTTATGTATGTATATACAGGATAGCTAACAGTTGCACTACTGTCTTCTATTGCTCTACTGAAAGGAACAGTTAATGATTACTGATTTGATCATTATTGCACGTCTCTATTTGTTTTCCTGAGAAACTATCTTGAAGATATCAGTAGTAATACAACAACTATTGTTAATTTCCTACCGTTTTGTCTGTAACTCTGTATTATTTGTATTGTTCTTGTGCTGTTTTGTAAATATATGCCTGTTTGTTAATATGTTTTCTTCCTTTATTCTTAAAATAAAAAAAAAATTTAAAAAAGATTCAAACAGCCAGGAAATTAAAACTTCCATCGAAAGCTGGCCAAACCACTTGAACAAAGCTGAAGATAGACTTTCAGACCTTGAAGAGAACATTGCTGTGAATGACCGTGAAAAAGTCTTTTAAAAATAACAAGCAAAGAAATAACAATTAAACAGCTGCAAGAAGAAGGAAAGAAAAACATGTCAGATTAATAGGTATGAATGAAACAGCAAGTATCAGCACAAATGATATGAAAAGATTATTTGCAGAAGGAATAGCAGAAAATTTCCCAAGCATGGAAAAAGAACTGGATATCTGGGTAAGTGAAGCACATAGAACTCCAACTAGACAAAATCAAAATAAATCTACAGCCAGACAGATAGTGATCAAGATCCCAGAAATTCAATAAAAGAACAGAATATTGAAACCTGTTAGAGAAAAGGAACAGATCACCTATAAAGGGAAGCCCATCAGAATCATGGCAGATTTCTCATCACAAACCATCAAGTCAAGAAGAGCTTGGAGTGAAATATTGCAGGTCCTGAAAGAAAACAACTTCCAACCCAGATTGATGTATCCTGCAAAACTATGCTTCAAAATTAATGGAGAAATAAAATATTTCCATGATAAAGATCAACTGAAGAACATCACAAGTGCCAAACCAACCTTACAAAGAGTTCTAAAAGATATTGTAGAAAGAGACAAAAAAGACCACGGCTTTAAGAATAACCACAGAAAGGAAACATCAAGCACAGCAAGCAGTTAAACAGAGGGAAACAAGAGGAACCAACAGCAGGAAAACATGACAAAGATAAGCCAATACCTATCAGTTATAACTGTCAATATAAATGGACTCAGTTCATTAACCATAAGAAGTAGACTGGAAGATTGGATCAAGAAATAAAATCCAACAATATGCTCTATACAAGAAAGACATTTAACTCAAAAGGAAATTCACAGACTAAAAATGAAAGGTCGGAACACAGTACTCCATGTGACAGTTACCCAGAAAAAAGCTGGTGTCAGTATTCTGTTTGCAGACAATGGGAACTTTAAGCCAAGAACAATTAAAAGAGATAAAGAAGGTCATTACATACTTGTGAGGGGAAAACTTCAAGAGGAAGAGATAACAGTCATAAACGTCTATGCACCAAACACAGGAGTACACAAGTATACAAGACAAATTTTAACAGACATGAAAAATGAAATAAGCAGTAACAATCGTAACGGGACTTCAATACCCCATTGTCACAAAGAGATACATCAACTAGACAGAAAATTAGCAAAGAAATACAAAACTAAACCAAAGATATGAACAAATGGACTTAGTTCATAGATAGATGAACTAGATATATATGAATTACCAAAGCTGAATGATGAAGATATAAAAATCCTGAATAACCCTGTATCAGCAAGTGAAATTGAAAATGTAATAAAAACCTTGCCAATGAACAAAAGCCCAGGTCCTGATGGATTTGCAGCTGAATTCTACAAGAAATTTAGAGAAGATTTAACACCAATACTTTTCAAACTCTTCAAGGAAATTGAAAAGGAAGGAATTCTCACCAACTCATTCCTGGAAGCAAGTATTATCCTGATACCAAACCTAGAGAAAGACCCAAGCAAAGAAGAGAACTACAGGCCAATCTCCCTAATGAAGATAGATGCACAAATTCTCAGTAAAATACTAGCAAACAGAATGCAACAAATCATTAAGAAAATTATATACCACGACCTAGTGGGATTCATCCCGGGAATGCAGGGGTGATTCAGTATACACAAGTCAGTTAATGTAATACACCATATCAATAGAGCTAAAGACAAAAATCACATGATCATCTCAATTGATGCAGAAAAAGCTTTTGATAAAGTCCAACAATTATTCATGATAAAAACGGTACAGAAAATTGGCATAGATGAACTTTACCTCAATCTGATAAAGCCGTCTATGACAAGCCAACAGCTAACATCATTCTAAATGGTCAAAAACTGAAAACTTTCACTTTAAAGTCAGGAACAAGACAAAGATGCCCACTGTCACCACGCTTATTCAATATAGTTCTGGAAATATTAGCCAGAGCAATTAGATAAGAGGGAGAAATAAGAGGAATAAGGACAGGAAAAGAAGTGAAATTATCATTATTCACAGATGACATGATACTCTACATAGAAGACCCAAAAAACTCCAGCAAAAGGCTCATAGATTTAATAACCAAATTCAGTAGCATAGCTGGATACAAAGTCAACACTCAAAAATCAATAGCATTCCTGTACACAAACAACAAGCAGAGTGAGAGAGAAATCAGTGAAACCACACCTTTCATAATAGCATCTAAAAAAATGAAATGCTTAGGAATCAATCTAACAAAAGAAGTAAAAAGATCTATACAGTGAAAATTATAGTACTCTGGAAAAAAAGTTTGAAGTGGATTTCAGAAAATGGAAAAATACTGCTTGCTCATAGATAGGAAGAACCAATGTTGTGAAAATAGCCATACTCCCAAAATTGTTGTACAGATTCAATGCAATCCGTATTAATGTTCTACTAGTATACTTAACAGATCGAGAGAAAACATTCCTAACATTCATCTGGAACCAGAAGAGGCCTAGAATAGCAAAAGCAATCTTGGGAAACAAAGACAAGGTAGGAAGAATCACAATCCCTGACTTGAAATTATACTACAAAGCTACTGTGATAAAATCCACATGGTACTGGATAAAAAAACAGACTTGAAGATCAATTTAAAAGGTTAGAAGATGCAGACACAGCTATAAACACATTCAGCCACCTTATTTTTTACAAAGGGGCCAAACATGTTTACTGGAAGATAGCCTCTTTAACAAATGGCGGTTGAAAAACTGGCTTTCCGCATGCCAAAGACTAAAACTAGACCCTTGTCTATTACCATGCACTAAACTAAAGTCAAAATGGATCAAAGATCTAAATATCAAAAGAGAAGCACTAAATGTACTGGAAGAGAAAGTAGGTGAAACTCTCAAAGACATAGAGGTAAGCAGAAAGTTCATGAACAAAACCCAGATTGCACGGGAAATACTTCAAAGAATCAACAACTGGGATCTCATCTTCTTCAAAAATTTCTGCACATCAAAAGAAATCACCAACAGAGTAAAAAGAAAACACACAAATTGGAAAAAGAGTTTTATCCAACTGCCCCTCAGACAAAGGACTCCTATCTAGAACATGTAAAAAGTTTTAAAAAATCAGGCCCCTATAATTCAAAGACCCAATCCAAAACTGGGCATCTGAGATGAACACACAGTTCTGAGATGAAGAAATACCAATGGAGAATAAATACATGAAAAAATGTTGAACATCTTTTGTCATTCGAGAAATGCAAATTAAAACAACACTGAGATTTCATCTCAGCCCACAAGAATGGCTATCATTAAGAAATCAACCAATGGCCAATGCTGTAGAGGCTGCAGAGAAAAAGGAACACTTCTCCACTGCTGGTGGGAGTGTCGATTGGTGAAACCACTGTGGAAATCAGTCTGGATATTCCCCACAAAACTAGGATTGGAAGTCCCACTTAACCCAGCTATTTCCATTCTGGGTATTTTTCCAAAAGAATTTTATATGTTATACCATAGCAATATATGTACACCCATGTTTATAGCAGTGCAATTTGACATAGCTAAATCTTGGAAACAACCCAAATGCCCATCAACTGAAGAATGGATAAAAAAGATGTGGTATTTCTATGCAATGGAGTATTACTCAGCTATAAAAAAGATACTCTTGAGGCTTTTATAGGTAAATGGATGCAACTAGAGACCATATTCATAAGTGAAATAAATCAGACCTACATGTGTGAACATTGTATTATCTCCCTCATGTAAGAACTTGAAAGAGTAAATCAAAACCAAAATGTACAATAGATAGTAAGAAAGTGAAAGAAATTGCTCAAAGGAAGGAATAACTGGAATGAGGGAAAGAAGAAAAAGTACTAAGGCAAATATATATAAAACAGTGGCATAGCTTACTGTTGGTGTCTGATGGTTTGTTGAGGGGAACAGTTAATAATTAAATTTTTTTTTTTTTTTTTTTTTTTTTTTACTATTTTGACCAATTTTGAATGCTTGTATCTGGTAATCTGAGCAACTTAAGTGACAACAATTTGCAGTATATCAACTATTGGTGAATTCCTATAATCCTGCCTAGTGACACTATGTATTGTCTGTAATGTTGTTTTAAATTATTATTTTCTTATTCTCTAATGATTTGATCAATCTTCTATTCTTACATCTGGTAATCTGAGCAACTTCACTGAACATAACAGTATGTAGTATAATAACCACTGTTAATGTCTACCTTTTGATTTGAAACCCTGTGTCATTTTTAATGTCCTTGCTTTGTGTTTATATTTTGCTATTCTTTTTTTTGTACTATTTTCTTTAAAATAAAAAAAAATCATTGCAGAAAAGTTCTGCTTTTGAAATAAAGGGAAATCCTGAAAAAATGGACAGAGCTGCAAACATTTGTAGAGAAGACTTGCAGAGAAAAGGCCAGTCGTTGCTTTACCTGCTTCATGACAATGTCAGGTCATACCACAGGACAGTGTTAAAGACAGAGACAGACAACCTTAGACCAGTTTTTCATTCTGAAAAGGTTGAGACCTTGTGACCCATAAGCAGGTGCTAGTGGGTTACAGACTCTCCCAAGAAGAGAAAGGACACAGGAGAGCCGGATTCCTCATGTTCTTATGGAAGAGGACTCTCTCTGTCCAAACAGTAATCACCTTCTATTTCATCCTCCCTTCCTGCAACCTCAAGATGTAAATTTGAATGGTCAGTACAGTATAAAATTGTTGTTTTGTAAGCTAGGCACATTTTATAACTTTTTGGTGAATACAATAGGGAAATTATTGATGTTTCTGGTAAATTATATATATTATACAACCCCCTTTTGTTATGAAAAGGTTAAGAGGTGTTTTGGGAGGTTCAGAATGCATTGTGGGTAGTAGATATTGTGAAATGAGAAGAAATTGTTCAAAAGGAAAAAGGAACTAGGATTGGTAAAATGGGAAAGAATAGTAGGGACAAAGGAAAAAATGTAAGTCAGTTATATTGTTAGTATCTCTTAGTTCATTTAAAAAGGTTTGTGCTAATGTCGATTGGAGAAATTTTTATGCCAATATTTTGTACCTCTAACAACTACTTTAAAGATAACAATGTGTAATGTATTAACTATTGTTATTCTCCTATGATTTTGTTAGGAATTTTTGTTTTACCTTTTATCAAAAAGTGCATTATGGGTATTTCCATGATTTCTTATGGGAAAAATAGTGTTGACTTACAACCAACTTGAGTTACACTCAGCCCTCATGAATGAATTGAGTTTGTAAGGAAGGGGCCACTGTGTAAAAATGGAAGTGTTACACCCATTGCCACTCCATAGACATAACGAGTGTTAACATGTTCAGGATACTCTCTTTCCCGTGTCTTTCCTTTTTCTTTTTATTTCCTTGTTTCTTTTTCTTTTCTTTTTTCTTTCTCTTCCTTTCCCTCCTTGTACCTTCTTGTTAAAAATAAAAGGTATAGGGCTGAATTCCTAGTTCAGAAGTGTATTGTGTCACATTTTCTGGGATTGATGACGAGAAATTTTCTTCCTTTATCTCCATCCTTATCTTTTGATTGCTGAAGTTATGCTTGAATACATCTGTATAAGAGTTGGGCAAGTTTTTTTTTTAATTTGGATATATTATTTGTGTGTGTGTACAGTTCTGTGATTTGTCTTTTTCACTTAATGATATTCTGATGATGGACTTTCTGTGTACTCCATAATGATATACGGAGTGGGTCAATGTTGTTATTTTAATTCTTTTACATTTTATTTTTAAAGAAAAAGTGAATATATTATTGCAGACACTTAAGCTGTGAAGTGAAACAAAGTCTCTGTTCATTCCACACAATCCCGCTTCATTCCCCAAAGGTGATTTCTATTACTCATATGGTGTTGACTTACGATATACACTTTCCTTTTTTCACCCCCTAAACTTTTAGGGAGAATAGTGGAAAGGTACTGAATCCAGGGCCTTGTTTAATGCTACCCAAGGGCTCCTGCCACTGAACTATATCCCCATCCTGTTTTAAAAATATTTCAGATAAGGTAGTGCTAAATTGCCTAGGCTGGACTTGTATTTGTAATTTTCTTGCCTCTCAGTAGCTGAGATTCCAAGCATATGCCAATAAAGTTTGTAGGCCTCTTGTTCCTTAAAATGTGTTTATATATATCAGTATGTGCACAGATACATCTGTGGCTTTAAATGGTTTTAAAAATTACCGCAGTTTGCCTGCAACTTGATTTTTTCACAGTATAAAGACATTTCCCTCTTAGTATGTAAGCATCTACCTCTTTTATATTCCCTAATTGGATTGGTCTTAGTTTATGTTATCATTGTTAGTGGTAAACATTTATAGCTTCCATTATTTGATTATCATATTACTGTAAAAACTTGTGTACATTCATCTTTGTGTACCTTTTCAAGTGTTCCCCATGAGGGTGTAAATTTTAAATTTCAGTGACAACTGCCCAGTATCTTCTAAAGTATACTGATGTCTTACTCTTGGTAATTTTCTCCACTTTGTTGTATTGGACATTGCCAGTCCTTAAGTGTTTTTTTGTTCTCATGAATGATCTTATTATTTATGTATTTTTGATATTTTATTGCTTAGACTTTTACTGTCTATTTTTATTTTAGATTACTTTTATTGATTTATAGGAGATCTGCTTTTTTAAAAAAATTTTTTCAAGCCATTTTTTTTTATTTTAAAAACATAAAAGTACAAAAACATATTGACAAACAGACACCAATTATCATAAAAAATAGTACAATCACAACTAATCTATAGACAAGGTGATATGGTCTCAACAGTGGTTATTGCTTTATCCATTGATATCTTCGAATTGTAAATGTATGAACCCATATACAGACATGCAAATTTAGTCAGTTAGTCCTCTCAACAACAGAAAAAACACAAAAACCAAAAATCCAAAGACAAGAAACAAAACAGGCAAACAACAACAACAGCAACAACAGCAACAACAACAAAAAAACACCACTTGTTGCTGCTTTACATATTGATATCTTCGAAGTGTGTGTTCAGGATAACACATACAGACATACAAGATTAATCTAATATCCTGTCATCGATTATTGCTTAGCATTAAGTGATATAATACAATAGTAGAACCATGTTAGCCCTCCTGCATATATGTATATTCATATATATTCA
>PVLD010035090.1:0-12089 GCA_004027595.1 Dinomys branickii | reverse complement strand
TTTGTCCCAGTAGCGCGTTCTCTGTCGGGTTCAGGAGCTGAAGCCGTTCTTCCCTCCACACTCGCTCTCTCGGCTGGTCGTCTTCTTCCTGGAAGTCCTTATTTCTGTCTTCATATTGCTATATTTCATTGTTTGGGTGGTAATCCTCTGGGAGGTTCTCTCTCTGCTGCCTACCCGGTCGCCATCTTCCCGGAAGTCCTATTTTGCTCTTTAAGTTATTTATATTTTGGGTCTCTCATAGTAGAGAAACCATGCAGTATTAATTTTTTTTTAAAAAGAGACAAAATGAAAAAGAGATGAAAAAGCAAGAGATTAAAAATAAGCTATAGGATAAAAATTCAATAAAATTATATGAAAGCGAAAACAGTAAGAAAAAAAGTAAAAGAAAAATGAGTCAAAACAATTTCTCCATGCTAAGGTGTTTGGATTGTGAGTTTCTTTCCAGGTGACAAGTAGTGAGTCCACACCTGGACCTGTCGTAGTTAGTTTCTCTCGTCAGCCACCTCATAGGCAGGTGCAGTGTGAATTCTGTGTTCTGTCCTCACTGATCCCACCAGGTGGGCCAGTCAATGATGGTGCATTGTCTGCCTGGGGCTGTAATCACTACAGAGGGGTTTTTGCACAGCGACTGTGGCAAGGTCTCCTAGGTGAGCCAGAATTGTGACTGTTTCCTGACTTCTGATTCCCTGAATAGCTCATTGCTAAACAGTAAGTTCCCAAACAATAAGCTTAACATGTCTTATGGGTGTGTTGCAGTGGAATTCTTCTCCAAAGCTATCCTGCCATGCAGGAGCAGTCCCTTTCATGCCCTGGATGAACAGCTTGCAACAACCAAGGGTTTGTCCTGCAGCTAGGGCTGCTGTCCACTGTTATCACTGGGACTGTGAGCCCTGTGTTCCCCTCCCAAGGGGCTGAGGTTGGTGTTGCAGACTACTCTGTCTTTCTCTTTTCTGCATTCTTTACAGTTTTCCTGCCACCTTTTTCTTGATTCTCAGAGTTCTTCCTCTCTTTACCTCCTAGAAATACAGTTTCTTCTTTGGAACTCTGCACTTTGCACTAGGAGCGTCACATGAAGGATATTTGTATTCTGTATTCTTACTGGAAGTCCCAATGACATCTTTAGGTTCTCTTTACATACCTGTGGTTCTGTGTCCTGAACACTTTATAAAGATCTGTGTCTATTTTCTTTAGCAAGTTATTTTAGCCTGCTTAATATCTAATGTCTAATATATTAACATCTAAAATCAATTAACACTTTAACCCTCTTGCTGAATTAGAAAACATAAGGATCTGAGAATGCTTTAGTTCCTTTCAGCCTTTATCAACTATATGGTTTTGCTTTTCAGTATCTTATTTCTAGCCTTCCTTCTCGCACTTCAAATTAGACATAATTGTTGTTAGTATTATTACTAACTTTAGATTTAATGTGTGCTTAGTTATATACATGTAGTAACATAGTTCTACTTATCCTCCTTCTGTGTGACTCAGACTTCTCATCTGGGAAAGTGTTTCTTCTGCCTGAAGTTTATTTTAGAACTGTCATTAGTGAGAGTCTTTTGGTGATTAAATGTTTCTTGGTTTTTGTTTGAAATTGTCTATACAGTATTTCACTGTTCTTGAAAGAGTTATATCAGCATAAAATTTCAGGCTGACAGTTTGAGTTTTTCCTCTCTCAGTACGTTAAGCCTTTCATTGTACTGTTTCCCAGATTTCTTTATTGTGATTGAGATGTCAGCCATCAATTAAGCTGCCATTCACTGGAGCATGATCTGTATTTTCTCTATGGTGGCTTTCAGAAGCTAGTTGCCTTTGATGTTCTGAAATCTCACTCTTAGAGATATAGTTACTACTTTGTTTAAAAAATTCATCTTGCTTTGGATTTATTGAACTTCTTAGATTGTTGTTTTGTTTTCTTTTGAAATAGAGTGTTGGTATATAATTAGGTTGGCCCTGAACTTACTTTGTAGCTTCAAACTCACGGTGATCCTCCTGCCTCAGCTACCTAAGTGCTGCGCTTACAGGCATGTGCAACCATGCCTGGCCAGAATCTGCCAGATTCTTATATTTGAGGATGAATGTCTTTCTAAAAATCTGAAAGTTTCTCCATTGTTATAATACACTTTGAATATTGTTTTTTCTTTATTAGTTTTAAAAAGTTGATTCATTTTATGATTTTTAAATTTATCTTCTATGTCTCTTAACATGCTTTGCATGTCTTCTACATGCTTTGCATCATTCTGTATTTTGGTGATAGACACATGGACAGATAGCAAGCAGTATAGTAAGGCTCCTACTTACAATTGAGTTCCATTCCAGGAAAATGTTTATAAGTTGAATTTGTTTATAAGTCTGACAAAGTGAGTCTTACATACCTTTGACACAAATATACAATGCAAAGCATAAAAAACCAAACGTGAGTTTCATATCTGTGAAAATTCACAACTCAAATGTTTGCAAGTTGAAGACTTACTGTATTGAGGATTGAACCCAGAGCCTTCGCACTGAGCTGCATCTCGAACCCTTAAAAATGTTTTCATTTTAAGACATGTTCTTTTCTTATTAGTACATGTCCGCAGTACATAATGATTACATTTGTTGTAGAGAATTGGTATGTGTACATAACACATCTCAACTCTTTTTTCCCCTTCCTCTCCACCATTGTTTTTTAAAAAATATTTTTTGCCAGCATCATATTCATTTATTTACTTTATAAGCCTTTATCAAGTTAACTCGTAAGTGGAGAGTAACAGTCAGGCTAATGGGCCAAAAACATAAAAAGCACATAAGACAATGATGGTAAGTCAAGGAACACTTTTAGCTCACTGTCTGTGCTGGGTTACATTAGCACTTTGTCTCTCCCTTTTTCCCCTATTGTCTGTCTTTTATCTAGTACTTTATTTATATATTGAGTGTGTCTGATTTACTTAAGACATGTTCTTGTTAAGTCACTAGGTTGCCCAGGATGGGTTTTAACTTGTGATCTTCCTGCCTTAACCTCCCAGTTTGGGATCACAGGCACATGCCACCATGCTCAGTTTTTGGGCTACATTTTCATTACTTTCCAGATTATGAAATTTCTCTACATATGTGCTTTATCTGGTGTTTAACTTGTGCATTACTTTTCTCATATCAGTTATTAAATATTTTCTAAAAATTCAGTTTTTTCATTTTAAAATATGCTGAGACCCTTATGGTCTCTTGTATCTTCATTTTTACTTCTGGAATTTTTTTATTTTAAAGATAAAAGAATATAAACTCGAATAACACAAAAACAATAAGGAAATACACAAATTATGAGGAAGATGGTAGGGGATTGACAATGAATGCTGTTTTACATAATATCATCTTCATATTTGTTACTCAGCTATCTCAAAAACAATGAAGGAAATATACAACTATATAGAAGATATTAAGGGATTAACAATGGCTGTTGTATTACATAATGTTATCTTCGCATTTCTTAGTTATAAATCAGTATAATGCATAAATGATAAAGTAAACACAGAATTATAGAACAGATACTGGGGAATTAAAAATGGGTGCTGTATTACAAAGTGACATCTTCATTATTGTTACTCAGTTATACAACTGATGGCACATTCGATTAATCAAACAGTTCTCTCCACCCTCATCTCCATTGTTCTCCTACCCAATCAATCGTCTTCCTTCTGACTTTTTGGTTTATTTTCTCCCTTGGGCTCTCACATTGGGAAGGCACATGGCTGCTTCAAATTATGCTGTAACAAACATGGGGACACTCAAATTACTATGGCTCTAGGTGGAAAAGCACCCATCCTCAAAGATGGTACATATGCAGGGAACCAAATACACTACGGTCATACTTGACTGATAAGCCCTTGAGGCCCTTGGGGTCCAGTCCAGTATGTGAGTTCACGCTGTGGACTGCTGGGCCCCACCTCAATGGGGTGCTTCTGGGGACCCACACCACTTAGCAGGGTCGCCCCTGCAGACTACCGGGCTCCGCCCAAACAAGACACTCCCAGGTGTCCGGCTGAGTTCTCAGGGTCACCTCTGAGCACTGCCAGGCTCTGCTCCAGTGAGGCGCTCCTGGGGACCCGAATCAGTCTGTGGGGTTGCCCACACAGACCGCCAGGTTTTGCCCCAACGAGGTGCTCCTGGTGGCCCAGTCAAGTCCTTGGGGTCGCCCTTGAGGACCGCTGGACTCTGCCCCAGCGAGCCGCTCCTGGGGACCTGAACCAGTCTGTGGGGCTGTCCCCACAGAGCACTGGGTTCCACCCCAGTGAGGCGCTCCCAGAGAACCAGTCGAGTTCTCGGGGTCACCCCCGAGCACTGCCAGGCTCCACCCCAGTGAGATGCTCCTGGGGACCTGAACCAGTCTGTGGGGTTGCCACTGCAGACCACCGGGTTCCACTTCAATGAGGCGCTCCTGGGGACCCAGTCAAGTCCTCAGGGTCACCTCCAAGGACCACCAGGCTCTGCCCCACCCCTATGAGGTGCTCCTGTGGGCCCAGTCAAGTCCACAGCGTTACCCCCACAGACCTCCTGGCTCCAACCCAGTGAAGTGCTTCTGGAGGCCTAGTCTAATCAATCTCCAGTGCTACCACTCCCCGTCCCTTATAGCTGGGCATTGGGCTCACGTATGATGCTGGGCACAAGTGGCATGAGGTCTCCCCTACCTGTGCTCACTGAGGTAGTCCATGGTATGTGCTAAGTTTAGTTATTAGTTCTAGGAGAGAATTGGAGGATTTTCTTGGGTCTTCTGTGTAGAGCATGTTATTATCTCTTGGGCTCCAGGACTGCTGCTTTTCGTGTAATTTGTCGCCATTGGTTCATCTATGCAAGCAGTATGAAGTCCCTCTTGGCGCTCATATTAGTAGTTTAGGGTGAGTCTTGAAGCCTGTGGACTCATCCCGTTGCTGTTGGGAACATGTGTTGAATGCATGCTTGTGCAGGTTGCCCACACGCAAGGTGCTTACAGAGGGAGTTCAGGGTTGGAGCTGAAGCCCAGTAACTCAGCTCATGTTTCCTACTTGGTGTTGGAATGAGAAGGGCATGGGGCCATGTGATCCACCTCCATCTGCAGCTCTTTCTTACTGTTGTGCTCCAGTTCCCGTTTGTTCATTGGCTGGATCCCCAGGAATTGCTGTGAGCCTGGGGTCACTGCCACTGCTCTCTGCTGCTCTCTGCTGGTAGTTGCTCACACAGTGGAGAGGTAGGAGGCCACAGCCTTGGGGCAGGTGTAGAGCTTGGTGTGGTGGGCTGTGTACTGTTTGCTTTGACTCCACCTTGCCTCAGAGCGCTGAATAGAAATGTTGCTTCAGGGTGGGCATGCTGCTTTAATGGTAGTTGTAGCTTTTCATCCTCATACTGGGTTTGACAACACCTCCCATCTGCTGCTGTCTCTTTTCCGGGCTGTGCCCTCTTCACTCTGGCTTTGGCCCAGCTCTTGGAACTCCACTGTCCCCTGGCTGAGTCGGGAGGCTCCTGTGAGCATGAGCCTCCAAAGCTGAAGCTGCGAGTGCTGGAATGAGGGAGCAAGCTGAGGGTGTGTATGAAGTGGTGACTCCCTCCTTCTCCGCCTTCTCTTCCTCTAACTGCGCCATGGCAGCCCTCCGAGTTTTTCCTCCAGGAGAGGTTTTGTTTGCTCTTTCTGAGGGCTTCAATTCTTATTTCAGATGCTTTGTGGGTCCAGGGGGCCCACTTCTCTCCCTCTTGTCTCTCTCATGTTGCTATAATCCAGTGTCTGGGTGGTGATCCTCTGGGAGGAACTTTCTCTGCTGCTTACCCAGTTGCCATCTTTCCAGAAGTCTCTGTATCTTCATTTTTAAAAGGTCTTTTATTAGTTTTAAGATTTTCTGTTTGATAATTCCAGTACCTAAAGTCTTTGTATTGTGGTTTTTTTTTTTTTTTTTTTTGCGGTACTGGGGATCGAACTCAGGACCCTGCACTTGCCAGGCAAGCGCTTATTCCACTGAGCTATATCCCCAGCCTGTATTGTGTTTTGACTTTTAAAATATCCTTTGTGATTTTGATTATCAACTGCTAATTTTAATTACAATGTGTGAGAATTGCTTGTGGCCTTCTTCAGAGTGGAATTCCTCCAGAAAGGATTTGTGGTAGCTCTCTCAGGCCCCTTCTAGAGATGAGGCAGGCTTTATTGCTTGCTTGCCTTACTTTCTACATGTTCCTACCCCACCTGTGCCTTCATCTAAATGGATACTTAAGGTCTCCAGGGCTTGGCAGAGATCTGTCAGGTAGAAGCTTTTTCCAGCAATCTCTTCTGTCCGAGACTTTTTTGTTGTTGTTTCTGTTTAACTGTAGTATTAAATTGCCAAACTTTAAAAAATCTTTTACTTTTTAAATCTTTTAATATTTTAACTATTATTTTGATTATAAGAATTATTCAAGGCATCTAACCCTCCTCGCTGATGCAAATATCTGGGCTCTTTAAATGCCATGGTTTCTTAATATAAACACCATTATCTCATATTCCTGCCTTTGTTAGCATTTTGGTGTATATATATCACAATATGGTGCTGGTGTTGATTTGTGACTGCAAGGAAAGCCTGCAAGTCTCTATTTAACAGGTTTGAAAAAGCTTTTTCTCCTGAGATAACATTTATGTAGTCAAAACTTTATTTAAAGCAGTATAGCAATTAAAACTTTTGTGATAAAACAGAAAGTTGAGAATAGTCTTTACATGTAAGAGTAAGTACAGGTTTAAGTGCCTGTTTAGGAAATGTGACATGGTCTTCAAGCTCACACTTGCGTTATATCTTTTTGAAAATAATTTTTTAATCCTTTATTAACAGGTGTTTGCAGGTTGTTGACTTATTTGATAAAAGAATCAAGTTATGAACAAATTAAAAATGAAGTTTGACTAACCTTGACCAAATACAAAACAATTTAAAATCCTTTAGGGTTGAGTTGAGAAACAAGCAGGCTAAAAGAAAAAGAAGAAAAACAACCAAAAAACCAAAAACAAAAAACTTCATCATTACCAAAAAGAAAGTATATAAAAAATAATGAAAATTCCGTGCTGCATAGATAATACACACAGTTCTCTTTATTTGGTTAATGAGCAAAAAGCAAGTACTCAAAGGTCTTTCTTACTGATGGAATTTTACATTCTTTTCTTCTTTCCTGGGTGACTAAAAGCAGTGATGGTAGAAGTGGTAAGCCAGCATTTACTCAACCTCTGCAGGGCAAATTCTCAGCTAATGGGTCTGCTGCTTTGTCTCTGCCATCTCGTGGATGGAGTTTTCCGCATGTCTGTTGCTAACTGAAGATGCAACCTGTAGACACAGAGGTGGCTGTTGACCCTGAGTGTTCTCTCCTTGATTTTCCTCATCCTCTTCATTGCCATCTAAAGCAGAAGGTAGAAGGGAGAAATTCCTGAAAATAGGGGCCTGAAGGCCAGAAGGAAAAAAAGGAAGCTGGTTCTCCAAAAACTGCATAGAGCACCCAGTTCTGACATCTAGACCATGACCAGGAAGGGGTGCACATGTCGTAGGTGTTGGGGGCCTAAGGCACGTGTGTGGAAGCCCCAAGAGCATCCACCTCTAACTAAACCATATCTGGAGGTGCATGTGCTAAGAATACCCCGAGCAAGTGAAAGTGGCTCCAACTTAATTACAATTAATTATAGTTTCATTCACATTGTGGTTTTGACCCCTCTGCCCCATGGGCTTTGGGTACCATGAGAGTTTCTCAAAGGCCCATATAGGGATGGAAATGCCTCTCTTCAACAGAAAAGAGGGGACTGGTGCCTGATTGGAGTGATTGCTGTGCCACGTCAAAGAGCTGCTCTTCTGTAAGAATCATGTATGAGCTCTGATGCTTGGCTCTTCAGGACCATGAGTCTTTTTCAGTGGCCTGTGCACACCCTGAGAAATGTGCCCTTGCTGATAAATCTGCATTCACTTCTACAGTATGTCTCTGTGTACTGCTCAGTTCTTTGTGCTGGGTACCAAAATCCAGGGCAGTCACAACCTCTGACAACACATCCTGTCCACACTGTCTCTGTGGAATCATGGTCTGTAACCCCATTCATGTTCTGACTCACTGGTCCACCGGGTTCTCCTGAACCCCAGCTGTCAGCACCCTCCATCAATTTTGGGGGACACACACTTGGCTTATCAGACATCTAGCAGGTTAGGAGCTATAATATTTCTCTTATGTCATTTGGAGGTCCTGGCATCATTCCCATATCAATCACAAAATTGACTTTTGATAGTATTTGTTAAATTATCGTGTAGCCATCTGGACTTCAACTTTTAATGTTTCCTCCTAGATCATATAGCTTAAACTCCCAAGGTGTGTTCATTGTCATGGAATACTATACGTGAGAGCCTTTTCTGTAACACATCTCTGTAAGTTCCCGAATTTCTCTTTCCTGATGGTGTTATTAGATGCATTTGCCTGCCTTTTCTCTCTGTGGCCACAGGATTATTAATAAAATCCCAAGACTTTAACAGATTCTTTGTCTTAAGTGCTAGATTTTTTTTCTATGTAGCCCACAATGAATTCAGCATGATTGTATCCATCTTCCCAAATGAGTGAAGGCAGAATGTTTCCTTTGATCCCCTTCCTCAGTATAAATGCTTTATAATTTAAAACAGTGTACAGACAGAGAGAAAAACTAGAGCTACAAGTTATTCTTTGTTGTTTTGTTTTACTCATTTGTTTTTGCTGTTTGGTGGTACTAGGGATTGAAGCCAGGGAGCACTGAGCCACACTCCTACCCTTTAAAAAATTTTATTTTGTGACATTGTCCCACTAAGTTGTCTAAACTTGGAATTGCAGAATTATGATCCTCTTGTCTCAGCTTCCCGAGTAACTCGGATTACAGTGTTGTACCGCAATGCCCAGCACAATCCAATCTTTCGAACAGAAATTAAATCTACTACCGAGACCACTTGGGTTTCTTTAGGGCGAGAGACATCTAAGTAAAGCCCAGCTGGGGCATGGGTGGTGTCCAGATCCTGGGACCACTTAGCCCACCTTTCTGACTCTGCATTTGGCTGCTAGCCGGCCAACAGTGTGAGCCTGTTAGGAGACCAGAGTGTAGGTTAATGGGCTCTGGCCATGCGGGAGGCTGGGGTGCTCAGTGCCTGCCAGCCCTTCACAGTGGGTCTGTGGCCCTGGAGAAGCTGCAGCCCGAGTCTTTGAGGAGCTCCTGAAGCTTTCCCCTCCCACTCTGTGGAGGCAGGAACAGCTCTGAGGCTCTTCTTTTCAATTAACTGTGCATAACAACAAAGAGCCAAACCGAGTGATTTAAGTAATAATTTATCATGTTCAGTTCACCATTAACAGCCATCTTGTGTTTCCATTGTCCTTTTAAATGAGTTTTTGTTCTGAGGCTCAGCTATTCTGTGTATTCTATAAGCTTTTAGTGAGCACCTCTTCCCCTCCCTCCTTTTCCCTCCCTCTCTGCCTCCTTCTCCTGCCTTCCTAGAGCTGTGAGGCACCAGTGGCGTTCTGGAACAGCTGAGCCGTCTCCCACCTGGCATCTGTTGTCCCATTTCAGGGACCTGAATGTTAATTTATGAGCTGCACTCCAGGATGGTGTTGAGCCTCCTAGGAAAGAGGATATAGTCCTTGTTCTAGACTCGTTTGCCTAACTGGGGAGGCTCATCCAGTAGGAAACAATGAGAGAGGGAGGAGGGGGCAGCATGTCTCAGCGTCCAGGACGTAGTGTGGGACGGTGGCGGAGGTCAGACCTCCTGGAAGAAGGGGACCTGCACCAGTGCCCAACACGTATGAATCGGGAGTAACAGAGAGGGCAGCCTGGCAGGCATCTGGCTGGAGTACTGGTGTGGCTTGGGGAGTGAGCTTTTGCCTAAGGGTAGGTGAGGCAAGGACAGGGAGGTGAGTTGGTGGCTGGTTAGGAAAGCTTTAACCTGCCTGCTGGCTATTTTACCTCCTCTTGGGGACCTTGGCCTGTGAGTCTCTTTTTCTTAACCTGGTGGTTTCTGGAGCGTGGGGAACGCAACATTATGGAGGAAAATAAACAGTGCTCTCAGTCAAGTTTTGTATTTTCTGCATCTGTTTCACCTTTCTCCTCTGCTGGGCTTTGTATGTGTATGTAAACCCGAGAGAGTGTGTGTGTGTGTGTGTGTGTGTGTGTGTGTGTGTGTGTGTACATCTGGGCTTTCGGGGGCACTTATCTGATACTGGGATTTCTGGATTTGGGGCTGTGTGGTAACAAAGAAAATGGAAGCAGGAGGGGGTTTTGAGACAAGGAGGCTGTGAGTCCCTGGGGCCCCAGGAGCAGTTCTGTTCATCTTTTGAAACATGTGAGGCTCCCTGAGGGTGGAGGATGGGCCGGGAGTTGGGAGGACAGGAAGTCTGGGGCTTTGGAAAGCTGAGGGATGCCTTCACAGTCCACCCCAGTCCAGCTGGCCGCCAGGGTTCTGAGAGTGCACTGACGCTGCCATGCTCAGGGTGTGCCCACAGCCCAGGAGATCTTCTCAGAAGGCAGTAACACACTGGGTGCTGTGCAGAAGGGATCTCACAGCCTTCCAAGGGGCCAGGATGCCAGGAAGGTGAACTTTCCAGAATACAGGTCACAGGGAATCCCAGAGAGTAAGCTGCAGAGGGGCAGCTAGGGTCTTGTTCTCTAGGCAGCTATGAACATACAAACACTCACCACAAGACTTCTGAGTAAAATGTGCTAAAGAGCAGGCCTTAATAAATAACCAAGATTTCCAAGATCTATTTTTAATTTATAAAATTGGCAATAAACTAGATAAAACAATGTTACTTTTAATTCCAAATTATGGTGATTCAATAAGCCCGAGATACTTTTCTTTAAAAAAATTTCTTTTAAGAGAGCATGTTATTTGTTTGAACAAAATGCTGAGGTATCTGGACGTAGTGGCCCATGCCTGTAATCTCAGTATTTGGGAGGCTGAGGTAGGAGGACTGTCAAGAGTTAGAGGCCAGCCTGCAATATATTGTGAGTTCAAGACAGTCTGGACTATATAATGTGACCTTGTCACAAACAAACAAACAAACAAACAAACAAGAAATTCTGTACTCAGAGAAATTGCTTTAGATGGAGGGTCAGCCCCCAAGGATATGCATACAAAAAGATAGAGAGGGACATCTTTAAAACTGTTCAAAATGTTGAAAGTAGCTAGCTCTGGTGCTGCATACCTATAATCCTAGCACTCTGGTAGGCTGAGGTAGGAGAATTGTAAACTGGAACCTACCTGGGTGATTTAGCAACTTAGCAAGACCCTATCTCAAAATTAAAAAACAAGAGCAACAACTACAAAAACAAATCAAGAGGGAGATGGGGATGTAGCTCAGTGCTATGGCCCCAAGTTCAATCCCCACTGAGACACACACCACACACACACACACACACACACACACACACACACACACATTACTGAAAGTAATGTGTTTCATTCCTGAGAGGAAAGTTGGTGGTAAACTGAGGTGAATAGAAAGAATTGAGTGGTTCTAGGAGAGGTGAAAAAAGCCCCTTCTTGCTTGGGATTCTGAGTAGAAACTGTCCTTGCTCTCACACTAGTGAGATCCACGCTGTCCTGCTCGCTGATGCTTCTGTGACAGCAGGCTCCTCAGGAGGGCCAGGAGAGAGGCAGAGGAGAAGCAAGCACAGGTAACAGCAGAGAGACAGGCAGCTATCATCTGTGCTCTGATGAAAAGAAACTTTCTTTTAATGGTGTTAGAGGAGCACAGGGTCAAGCACACCTGGAGATTTGGGCTGGGCTGTTTTATAGGCATTTGTAGGAAGTTTTGTACCCTCAACTTTGGAGAGAGAATTGAACTTCATCAAGATTAAGTTTTGATGTGGAGCAATTAACCCCAAATTGAGTGAGGAACTGAGGAGGAAGGGCTTCCAATGCTCTCAGGGACACCCAGTCATTCTGCTTCTGAACTTGGACCTCAGTTATTAGACGTCTTCTCTTCTCCTATGCACATTGTACATCATCGCATGCATTTCCGGATGCATTTGCTGCAGTACCATATATGCATTCACTTTTCACTTTGCTAGGGGACCACAGAGAAAGAAAGCTGAAAGGAACAAATCCTCAGCTGCGCAGCCCCTGTGCTGCAGGTGCAGGATGGAGGCC
>PVLD010035089.1:0-12090 GCA_004027595.1 Dinomys branickii | reverse complement strand
TGCTTGTGAAATTACAACTATTTATAGAAGAAAAACATTCTTAAACATGATTCAAACTCATAATATCACTATGTACATATTGATTGCTTAATTCAACAAAATGGGGCAATGAGAATAAAAGAAATATATGAGGTGACTTTTTCTTTCTGAATTTACAATCTATTTAGAAAGGAAAAATACTTCTTTTATAAGGTGAATTGTGTTTTCAAAAAAGTTTTATGTTGAACTGCTAATCCCCAGTACCTCAGAGTGTGTCTATATTATTGATATGACCTTTGAAGAAAGAAGTTTAAAATTAGGTCCTGAGGTAGGCCTTGACCAGATATACTGTCCTCAATCTGATAAGTATCCCTACATGAAAGGGAAATGTGAACATAAACACACAAAGAGGGGAGACCATGGGAAGACACAAGGAGAACCTGGCCATAGAGAAGTTAAGCAAAAACTTCAGACAGAACAACCCAGATGACACTTGGTTAAATACTGAGGATTGAAGCCACTCAATCTGATTCTTTGTTACATCAGCCCCAACAAATTAATGTAATTTCTTATAAATAAAACTAAAACTATGAGAGTAATGTGGCACATACTCAGTAATGCAGATCATAAGAGATATAGAAATTTATAGGAGAGAAGAGTCACCTGATGGGAAAAATTAAGAAAAGCCTCTGGAGGAAGTGATATCTGCATTTAAGAAGAGTCTGGGTTTCATAAAGATACTAACAGAGATCACATGCTATACACGAGGGGTAGGCCAAGTCATGGCAGGAGAAAATCTATACAAGGTACCATTGAGTTGTATTGGCTGCAAATAGTGAACTCATACAGAAATAGATTGCTGTGAGAATTGTTAGTTGTTATGTTTTGTGTTTAGATGTCCCTCCGAAGCTTCATATGGTTGTAGGCAGAACTTTTCCAGAGGTGGCTGGATCTAGACTGCATGATTAATTCAGGGTACAATCCTGTGATTAAGGGTATGTGATTACTGCAATTGTCCACTAATTGATTTCGCACCACACCAAGCCTGGTACCCTATATAGACTATAAAAGGGACAGAAATCTTCAGTTGAGGTCCTTTGTTGGTTCTGCTACCTTGTGGGCACCATGAACTGTTCTCCTCTGCTATATTCCTCTGACAAGCCATCCTGCCTTGGAGCCAGCCGATTGTGGTCTGAAACCTCTACAAACTGTGAGCTAAATAAACCTTCTCCCTTTAACTTTGAATGTCAGGTATTTTGTCTCAGCCACAATAGAAAAGTAAATAAGACGTTAGTCAAGTTGCAATCATGACAATGAATGTTTCCCTGAAAAAAAGAGAACACACCAGTAGAAGAACAGAACCTTAAGGACAACTTTTTACTTAAGAATATTCGTAGGTTATATGATTAAAAATGAAGGAGTGGTAGAAAAAAATGTCCAAGAAATATGTTTATAAAATTAAAGCAGTGCAGTAGTATGGGCAGCAAGAGATAAAAGCATTTCTATGCACTTGCAGTAGTCTCTAGTCACTAGTGACAATGAACCTAGGGAATCTGCATCACGGGTTTTCCAAACATCCTTGTAGGGCAGAGATGCCATATACCTTCCACTCCCTCCATTGTCCTCCTAATGCACTAGTAGAGTGCTGGATAAATTAAGTCACAATACTCACAATACTTATATTGAAACTTGATATCTTTTGTAGAAAAAACAACAAAAAAAGACTTCTCAGTTTTGAGCAACACGATTGAAGAAAAAGTTAGACCCACCCTTCCCAGCCACAAATTTATCTAGGAACTCCTCCCAGGTGCCAGGCTCTGGATGCATTTTTGCCATCTGATGGAAATAATAGTGAGATACAGCCACATCTTTGGCATTCCGCACCACATAGATCATCTAAGGAAGACAAGGGAAACCAGTATTTTAAAAATTTATTATTAGTTTCTATTTTTTTGCTAACATTATCAGAATTTGTATTTTCTCTTCTGTATTTCCTGATCTGGGCATGTACATTAATATGCTGACATGCATTCACAAGTATCACAATTTTTAAGTGTGTTGGTACACTTTAGGTATATATAATGATCACATTCCTCATAGGGAATTTGTACCTGTACACGATATATCTTGATTCTTTTTTTACCGATTCCCCTACCCCTCAACCCCTCTTTCTCTCCTTATTTGTATTTTGGTAAAAAAAGTTCTTTTATATCTCATACCTTTTCTCAGCCTTTGGAAAGATCTCTTGAAATGTAAAACAGCAGGTAGAATAAGAATTACAGTAAATATTAAATGAACAAAGTAACTAATGTTATCCTTAAATTTAGAATTTATATCTGTATCACTTATTAAAGCTAAAACATAAATTAGATTAAATTAAATTAAATAGTTAAATGCTAAGGATGTTGTTCAGAAGAGGGCTCTGGGGACACTCCACAGCACAAAAACAAACAAAGCCGCTCTTAAGAAATTGCCTATGTTAGGAAAGGTTTACAAGGTAACTGGCATGCAGAAGAAACTCAGCAGTACTTGCAGAAATCAGACGAAACTGTATGGTCTTAGATATCAGAGAATATATTTTCCTTTTTCTCTTTACAATGCTAACTGAAGTATAGGGTACATACATAATAAAATTACTGTAAATGTTTAATGATTACACGTGCATTGAAAAACTTTGCTCATAAGAAGAGGAAACTGGTACAATTCCAAGGAAAATAAAGTTTCAATATACTTATCCAAGTGACAGATAGAAAAATATAAAGAATTAGGAAAGCAATGACTGGACATTTTATAAATATTACAACAATATTGTGAAAACCATTCTAAAAATGCTAGTTTTGACATAATAGATTGCTTTCTTAGAAGACACAAATTAGCAAAGTTCATGAAAGGAAGGTTACACAACCTGAATGATCTTATTTCTCTTAACTAAATTGAATTTTTAGTTAAAAATGAAGCAGACTTTTCAGACAAGGAAAATTGCAGGTCCCGATGACTACACTGATAAATTCTACGGAAAGATTTAAGGAGAAAACGATGCCAGTTCCATCTGAAAACTTCCAGAGAATTGAAAGGGATTATTCCAAACTCATGTTATGAGGACAACTTTCCTCTGATAGCAAAGACATAATGCTCTGATAAAATAAAACTGTAATTCAGTATGTTTCACAATCAATAATGCATTTTTTAAAAAATCAAATTCAATAATATAAAAAAGACAGTTCACTAAATGAAGAGATGTAAAGTTGTTTTTACATCTGAAAATTCATCATGTCAACAGACAAAAAAAAAAAGGAATACCATTTGATAGGTCTTCATAGAGATACAGATTCCCTGATTTAAAAAATATCCACACTAACAAGTGAGGGAAACTTCCCTTGTCAGATAAAGAAAATCCAAACAATAGGTAACACTGCCATGTTTAATAGTGAAATAAATTCGAATGAATCTTTCTGAGATCAAGAATAAGTCATCTTTTCCAATCAAACCTGTTGAACAATGTATGAAAATTTCTATTCATTCAATAAAACAAGAAGAGGAAATAAAATGTAGTTAGATCAGAAAAAATAAAATAGAACATTTTTGCTAGAAATATGAATACCTATATAGAAAATTGAACAGAATCTACCAAAAATGGTATGAGAATATTGAATATCTTTAGCAAACTTGCAAGATAACAGATCAAAATAAAGAAGTATAAACGGGTCATTTGGGGGGAAATGGATGCATCTTGAGACCATCATATTGAATGAAGTAACTCAGACATACAAGCTTAAATATTACTAGCTTCACTTATATAGAAAATTTAATATACAAATAAAGTATGAAATAAAAAACAGATAATACGTTAAAGAGAGAAGGAGGGAAAAATGTATTGTAATCCAGATTGTAAGGCAGGTTGGACAGCGTATCTAAAAGACTACCTTGACTATCACAATTGTCTTACATGCTTTATATGTCTTTGGACTACCAGTCTGCTCTTCAATCAGTATATATGATAATTAACTATATAAAGCAGTACAAATTAATGAATCTGATGCTGAAAATTAAAGAGGCGGAAGGAAGGGGATAAATAATTGAAATATGTTATGTACGTGCCCCAAGTTCATACAGGGAATGTAACCATGCACTGCAAACATGTATTAACGCAAAATAAGAAATATAAAAAGAAATTCTACATCAGTACACTAGTAATAAGCTTTGGATGACAATATATGTGTGTGATTACTTCTGTGTATATAGACAAACAGTGTGACTATTTTATCATTTAAAAATCATTACATTATAGATATTTAGCGGATATTTAGACCTAAATGTTGGAGCAATAAAGCCTCTACAAGTAAACAAATGAAGGAATATCTTTATGCTACACTCACCTACCTCAAAATTAAGAATTTCTTTAATAGATATAAAGGAAAACAAAAAAGAAACCCCCATACAGTGAGTTCACAAGATATAAAGAAATACAACTGTTCTTAAACGGATTTATACAGAATTTCTAACTTAATAATGAAAAGAATGAAGCCTGTGCAGGCAAAAAAAGAGATCAGAAAAAAATCAAAAGACTTGAATAGGTAACTAAGGAAATGTAATATGAGGCTGGGCGTGGTGGCGCACACCTGTAATCCAGCTCTTGGGAGCCTGAGGCAGGAGGATTGCTATGAGTTCGAGGCCAGCCTGGGCTACAAAGTGAGTTGAAGGCCAGCCTGAACTGCATAGTGAAACCCTGTCTCAAAAAGACAAAATATGTATATAATATCATATGATAATATATTATAATACATACATATTAATGAAACATAAAATTTCACCAACTTAGTCATTAGGGAAACACAAAGGAAAGTCACAGGATGCCACCACCAGATACACATTTGCATGAGACTGAACTTAAATGTTTCATCTGTATGTTATATTAATGAGGGTGCTGACCACTTTCACCTGCTGGTCAAAATGTAAATTAGTGCATATGCTCTAAAAAGCTATTGGGAAATGTCTGCTATGTTTGTACAAGACAGAAGCTTAAAGTGAATCCATAAAAAATATAATACATTAAATCACATAATAGATTAAATCATATTAGAATTATTTATATTAAATAACTATAGATTTCAGATATTAAATTTTATATACTTGTATAAATTGTATATAATTATAAATATTCCTTAGTTCATTATAGGATTATATATATTAGTCAGTTTACATTTGTAAAGTGCAATTTTGGTAAAGCATGAAGAAGCAGTTCTGGTATTATTTCAATATCAATTCTTTAAGAGTCACTGACCAGTGGAGTGAAAGATTTTAGAATGGTGTTCTCAGGATTTACAGGTGGGCTCTAATCTCTGTGTATGTCCCTGAGGTCCACTGTTAGGCTCTGATTCCCAGGACTTAGCGGTTAAATGAGCTTTTCCTCCTTTATATGACTTACCCAAAGACTGCAATTCCTCATCTTGTATTTTCCATAACTGATGAGAATAAAGTACAACCCACTCAAGTAAGGATTAATTTTCTTTAAAATGTTCTACCTTACAGTTGTGCTTCCACAATGAAGAAGGCAGGAGTTGCACAGGTAGGTGTGTTTTCACTAATCGAGGAGAAGGCATGTTTTTTTAACTGTTCAACACCTACAAATATAAAACACCTAAAAATTAACAAACTAAGAATTAGTCCTCTTTAATGGTTTGATATATAGCTCTTTGACTTCATAATTTATGAAATTGCTAATGAAATAAAAAAAATTAAAATCCTGGCCTACTAGAAAGTTTTCTTCCCTATGAGTAGAATGGGATATATTCATAAGTGTCTATGAAATCTTCATATGTAATACTTCGATGGCACAAAAACAGACCATGTATTCACATCATCTTTTTCAGCTAACAATACATACAATACTGTGTTGGCTCAAATGCTGCACTTTCTTCGTATAATGACACACTATTTAAACCTTAAAGGCTTCCACAATTAAGTAAACTGTGCTACATCACAATCTTTCCTGAAGGAGACTTTTCCTGGGTAGAGGAAGGTAATTATGAGTGGTAGTTAAGTTACTGGTACAGCAAAATTCTGACTCTTCTGTTAAAGACATTTATAGACACTCAACTCTCTAAGCGGTGTCTGTATCATTTCCCATGCGACTGTTCCACGTGTTACACAAGGATAAGCGGGTTCACTCCTGTAGTGAAAGGGATGTTCAGAGAAAATACCATTTGAAAAGCCGGGGATGATAAGTTCCATGAAAGGCACGCGTTTGTATATCGCACCCCGCTGACATTTCTCTGCATCCCCATTGTTATAGATTAAATCCAGTATTTCACTGATCCAGGTCGTTCCTGAGGAAAAAAATGGGAAAACTCTAAACTTTCCCGTCAAAAAAAATTAAGAGGATCACAGCGGCAAAGAAATTGTGTAATCTATAAAACAAAAATGTGTTCTTTTCATTCACTTCTCTCTCCTCTTTTCCAGAAAACATCTTTATCTATCTTGAACAATGATGTGCTGCGTGTGCATGCCTATGTTTGTAAAACTGGATTAAACTATATGTAGAAATAAGATTTCAAAAGTAAAACAGGATGTACTAGAGAGATGGTGTATAAGTACTGACTGCACACTCTCCTGACAGAAGGGGAAAGGAAAGCGGCCAACTTCAAATATATTATTTATTTGTGTATTTCTTATTAATATCAAGAAATCACATTAAGTCTTGGCATTTAATGGAACTTCAGGTCAAAATGTTCAGTATTTGCTGGAATAAAAAAACGGAAGCAGAACTTTGTACTTTTTTTAACTGTGGTGACCAGGGTGCCTCACTTACACAAAATAACTCCTAAGGCAACGGAGTGAATCAAGTCCTCTGACTTTTATGATAGTGCATCTCAGTAGTCCTTTGAGAGGTAGACCTAAGGCACACGAGAATGTGGTCTGCTTGGTAGCCTGTGCCATTCAGTTACCAAGTTATTAGAGCCAGTGATATAGTTCAATGGTGCAGCACCTGCCTGGCAAGTACAAGGTCCTGAGTTTGAATCTCAGTACCAAAAAACAAAGAAAAAAAACCAAGTTATTGAGACAATACCAAAAAAGAATTTTAAGAAACAGAAGGAAGATACCTTCCTAACCGTTCTCATTGTTTCCTCTTAGCAAAGGTGTTCAGCGATCGCTAAATGAATAATTATGAGTGGTAGCAAAGATTGAAGTCAATTAACCAAATAATTTGTGCACATTTTCCTGTCCCTAAAATTTAGTAATCCTGGCCCTATCACAGACCAGCACAGTACTAAGAAAAGGTAAGATGGTCCAGCACTACTCTTGAAAGTTTTGTTTTTTATCTATTTTAAGCTTTAAAATGATTCACTTTTTTAAAAAAGACACAATATGGAGAGAGAAAGAGAAAACTAGAGACAGAGAGAGAGAGAGAGAGAGAGAGAGAGAGAGAGAGAGACTCTAAACTCCCAAGAGACCCGAATGCGAAACATTTCATCTCGCATTAGTAAATGCTCGAAATTGTGGCCCACAAAATATGACTGAAAGTAATAATAATTTGGCTATTTTATATACTTTGTAATGTAAAAATTGGTTTACCATGATATTTGAAAAAAGACAGAAAATTTTTTTCAAATAGTTACCTTGAAGATTATTAATTCATAATTTTGGCATAGAATATTCAAAATTCCATGTATACTTCACAGAATTATTGCTTATTACTTTGAGATAATTTTTATATTTATAATCTGAAAAGGTTAGTAACCCATATATTTATTAAATACTTATTCCTTCAAGGAGCAAGTGAGGAATATAAGAGACATTGATTTTACAATGTTTGTTAATTAGAACAATTGGTTGATTAAAGACTTAAGTAAATTGATTGTATTATTACCTGGAAGAGTCTTATCTCGCTATTATTTTTATGTACATTTTTCACTGGCTGAATCAGAAGATTCTCATGAGTAAATCTGAAGATATAAAAAGTTGCTTCTCCTCTTTCACTTATTTTAAATTCTTCTTGATATAAACTAAGCTCAGTGGTTAATTTTATAAATAAAACATGTAAACATTAAAAAGTATATGTATATGGTAAACATTTAAATATGTTAACACATATTAAAATTTAATATGTATATTATAATATCCCCTATATAGTAGAATATATTATAGAATATATGCACCAAAATCATATATAATTTTAACAATTTTTTGGAATTTAAAAAGAAAATAACACAAAATTAATTTTCTCTCCAATACATTCTTTATTCAGGGGCTGGCATTTTAGAATAGGAAGTGAATTCGTCTGATATAAGATAAAACATCCAGCAAACCACCACAATGTTCCTTTTAAAAAATACTTAATAAACTGAGCCTAGACAATGCTGGTACTGTGCACAGCAGTTGATTCATGTGAGTAATCAATTGTCTAATCAATTAGGACAACCCTGGGGAGAGGGCTCACCAGACTTGGGGTAGGTGGAGATCGGAAGGTCGTCCGGCCGGGCCTCAAATGACTCCACCTGAGCCCAGTGCTCAGCAATGCTCCAGAAGAGGGGGATGCCCTGAACGTCCACCAGCTCTCTCCTGAACACATCGGGCTTGTTATCCATTATCCAGACACTAAATTTTAAACAGAATGAAGCATTTGTCCAATTAAAAATAATATACCATTTTAATATCACTATCATTACTCTAGATTTAGCAGCATCAGATTCCAGCACTATGTGTTTGAATCAGCAGCAGAGAAAGGACAGAATCTAAGTCCTTGTGCAATTATTTTCATATTTGCTGTTCAAACATCACATAAAAGTAGATTTCATTTGTGCATTATTTCCATTTCCTAGAACAAAGATTTCTGAGGTTTGTTATAAGGTTACAGGACACTGGGAATTTTGTGGAGAATCATGTCCTAACCACAATGCTGCTAATTCACTACAGCGGAAATTTGAAGAAGCCCCATAACCTATGGGCCTTCTTAACTGTGAAATGAGATGTAAACTAAAAGAAGTCCTTCTTTTGAATGACAGAGCTCATTGGTAAATTATTCTATCTAAATTATGTACCTTAAACTATAGCATGAAAGAAATGTATGTGTGGGTTGAAGGCCAGGTCTAGTATCGGTAGAAGAACTAAACCACCAAAAGGACAGAGTAAAGACAAAGAACACTTGAGGAAAGCGACTTCTTGGAGATGCACTGGATAGTTTGTTGGAAAAAACATTTTTAAACTAATTTGTTAATCACCTGATATCATTTTACTTCTCAGGAGAGCTGTAAATGATGGCACTTCTGTTTGCCTTTTCACTGTCATGGAGAAGTAGAAGAGCTTGAAAGATCTTTGAAGTCCTACCCACCAAGTTGACCTGAGCTGCATGGTTGTATCGTTCCCTCAAGTTATGGTTCTAAAATGCTAGAAAAACTGCTTAACAAGCCCATTTATAAGGCTTCCTGAGGCCCTGGGTCAGCCACTAAACTGCTCTTCAACAATTAAACTTATGAGTCACTGGAGTCAGTAGTTACAGAGCTGGTCCTCCATAGCCACACTCTGCAGTCACATATTCAACCCTCTGTGGATGCAAAATGTGTACAGACTCTTTTCTTTGTCACATTCTTTAGAGTATAATAATTATTTACATATCATTTGAATCACATTAGATGTTATCAGAATTCTAGGCGTGGTATAAAGCATGGGCATAGCTTATATGCAATTAGCAGGTCATTTTATAGAAAGGGTTTGAGTATCTGCAGATTGTCGTGTCTACCAGGATTCCTTGACCCATCTCCGTGAGGCACCAATGGATTTAAACCCATCTCTTTTCTAAAGTCTGACTTTTTCTCTTCCTTTATTTTCAAGTTCTTTCAACTTTGGTCTTCTCCTACCTGATTCAAATGCTTTTAATTTTACAGGGTCAAGTTACAGGCAGCTTATCAAATAGAATTTTTATCAAAATTCAATTGATTTTATAGCGTGAAGATTTCATAAGAGATACAGGATTATCCAAAGGAACTCAGCCATACAACACAGCAAACTTATAAATGTATGTGATACTCCTCAAATACTTTTCTGTTCTCCAGGTTACTTTATCCTCTACCCCTACCCCAGATAAGCCTTTATTTAAGAGTGCATCATCCAGGAAAACAATAACTTTAGTATTTTAAAGTGACATTCATGACGTGATTGTTTATATATATATATTTTGAAGCAGCTATTGTTTCCTCAACGAACCCATGTTTTTCATAGATTTTCCATGGTCCTTTCTTCTTCGTTCTTTACACAGGGTCTCGGTTTCCCAGCTGGCTCAGCTGGCTCTTCTGTTACCATTTGTCCTTTCCACAAGAAATACAGTCACACTCTGTTTAATAACGGGGATAGTTCTGAGAAATGCATTGTTAGTAAATCAAGTTTGCCATTGTGGAGACTTACATTTTATTCACACAAAGTATGACAGCTGTAAATCACTGCACATCTAACCTTGGAGACCCCGTCCCGTGTGTTCCCTCCTTGTCTAAAACATCACTACACAGTGCCTAACTGTAGTTATCAGGCTGGGATTAATACTCAGAGTTCTTTACTCCAAATCAAGTTTCTAATTTTTTAAGAAAAATTATTTTCCTTCAATACATTAAAAAACCTACCAAAATGTTAAATGTCATAAGATACTATTGTAATTTAGTATGTAAGAAATATTTACTAATTCAATCATGTAAAAATTTGGTGGTGTGCTGACTGTCCCTACTCCATCATTCCTTGCCTCATTAAAGTTTACCTAGTTTATAATTCTCGTATTAGTTACAGCTTTTGACACTTTCTAATAAAGTGACTAATTGGTTTAAAGCCACCCGTGTTGATGAAGGTGTTCTAGAAGAGATCTAGATAATCTCAGGTGGTGGATTCCTGAAGGAAAAAGCCTTTGGAAGTTGCTTTTTATATTATTCTTTCCAGTACTGTTTAGGAGACCCCAACTCTCTTCAGCTTACCTAATAAAAGCAGATTGAGTCTGCTCTTCATAGCTTGTGTGAATGTGGCATTTTTGGAAGTAATAGCTTTCCCACCCATGATCTCCATTATATGAGGAGACACAGAGCAACGTGGAAAGTGTAGAGCAAGTACTTAGATTTCTTTGTTTTACAGAACTAGGTATTTTGAAATCATCATATACTGATATAAGGCATTCTGTCTTAGAAGCAAAACAATAATTGAAAATATTTTAATCTATTATTTAATTTCTGGCAGACACTGTGCACTAGGGAACCCAATGATGAGGGACAAAAGTGGCTGTCTGCCTCTGTACTGCTTAGAACTAAGAAGGCAACATAGCTACTTATGGATCATACCAATCAACCGCTGTCTGAGTGATGCAATCTCAAAGACATACCACAAAAAAGGTTTTACCTGTTTGGTGACTTCAATCCTTCAAAAAGCCAAATTTTCCCATATTTATTTACATTAAGTTTTATGATATACAAAGTTCATTCCTTTGACTTAGTTTCCTCCTCTATAAAATGAGATTAGAATATATATCTAAAAGGCTTTCCAAATCTAACCTTCTGAGTTTGTATCTTTGGATATTAAGTTACAGATTATCCAACATAGAAGTAATCAGGCTATGATCCACATTTTGACACTGGAAATATGAATCCAGAAGATGAACATCAAAAGTGCCTGATAATTTTTCAAGAGATCACATGTTGGTACGTTTTCATTGCACATATATACACACAAGACAAATTGATCAGTAGGTTTTCTTTTAAGATTTAAGCTTTAAAAGCTTTTAAATTTTAAAATACATTTTCTATGTGATGTGATGCATAGCACCACTCATGTATAAGGTACTAATGCCATATTAATTTTTGTAAATTATGCTCTCATCAAATGTACAATTCCTAAGTGTTTCATATACAGTTAAATGCATGTGTCTCATAAAATCTAATAAAGACGTAAAGAAGATATAGTTCAGACCTTAGAGAACAATGACAGCTATATGGGCCTGTTTCCTTGCTTCTTGACACTCAACTTAAAGGAGCAGAAGTTTATTACTGGTGCACAGATTCAGATGTGTCAGTCCATGCATAGGTGGTTTGGAGGCAGAAACATCAGGATGCAAGGGTTTGGCAGAGAGGAGCTGCTCCAGTGATG
>PVLD010035088.1:0-12092 GCA_004027595.1 Dinomys branickii | reverse complement strand
CCTTGTTTCTTCCTCTTCAAAACTTGTTCTGGGTGGGGTTGAGTTTTGAGACTGCGATTTGCCCCTCTGTTTTCCCATTTTTGGGTATCAGATTCAAGATGTGGAGCAGTTATTGGAGTACCTGCAAGCATGAAGGTTCCAAGGTGCCAGTCTATCCTTTGGGGCTTTCTGCGCGGCTCGCCCGATGCGCACGGAACGTCGATAGAACCAATCTTATAACATCATTGTAAGGATTAAATAATTCATCCAATAGCAAGTGCTCAGTGTGTATTAGCAATTTAATACTGTATTATTTTATGAATCAGGTTCTTGAGAACAGAATGAATCTCATATTTCATAGCAGACAGCATAATATTTCATCAGTATCTGTTGGGTTAGTTTTATCTTTGAAAACAGCTAAAGGTTTCAACACAGTCCAAAAAATAACCCTAGGGTAGGAAATTTCTCTACAGAATCATGAAAACAAGCTGCCTTGGCTGATAGGAGACCAAAGTCTTTGATTCAAGAGGCTTAACCTTTGCATTCTTTTCTCATAGCCCTTAGTTCAAGTGCTTAGCCTTCTCCCTCCCAGAGGATGGGCTGGCTGAGGTTGGCTGCTGGCTCCTGCTCTTCTGAGGAAGATTCCTCATAGATCGCTGCCCTTACTAACCAGCAGCATAGAACACATGCTGAGCTGGGGAGGACTTAAACAAAGAGGAACAAGATGAAGGAGATGTCTCTAGGGTTACTACCAGGCCTTAGAAATAGATGCTAGGAGGGGCTTAATGGTTCATGTAGAAACTCATTATTAGAACAAGGTTTTCTTTCCTAAATAGCTTTGAATATATTCTTGTATTTTTTAAAAAAACATGCTGTCTCTTTCAGAAAAACCTTTCTAAATTCTATATTAATATGGATGCAAATGGCCATTTTGTAAACAGGGTAGGTCAACAGTTTCATACTGTACTTTTAAGAAAGGATTCTCTGTTCCTAACATGCAATATATTGTACATAAGTTGCAGTTTAGTATCTTTATCAAGAAAATCTAGTTAACATGCAATCAAGGCTGTGCAGGTACAGTTTCCACTAAGGTAAAGATATTTTGAAAGGCTTAGGAAGGGAGAAAGGGGGTTGCAGATGTGGAAAATGATCAGATCCTAGACCACTGTGGGGGAGGACTTTAACTTTTAGGTAATGGAGATCTTACAAGTTTTCCATCCAAGGAGTAGCATAACTTTTCATGTTTGATAAACGTCAGTGTTGCTGCAGTCAAGAAGTGGGGAGGACAGATTGGCGATTAGTTTAGAGCTTAATTCTGAGTGAAAATGCTGAGAGGTGAATGAAGGCAGCAGAGTTGGAGATGGAGAGGTAGTTCTCAGTGACCGGTAGGATTGGTTCTTGGTGGTTTGATGTACTTCTGAGGGATGAAATTCAGGCTGAACACAGGACGTTGAGTTCTTTTACTGAGCTGGAAAATGCATGTGGATAAGGCAGTTTCATAATTTGAATTACATCTATAAGTAAATGACTCCTACATCCTTATGTCAGTGCCTGTCTTTTTTCCATGTTTCAGACCCACACAACGTCTTCAATTGTTGGGGACCATGAATTGTAAATTGACATACTATGCACTAGGCTCTCCTTACCCTGCCTGTCTTGTGGGTGGGTTTTGGAATGTGGAAATCACCTTTCTCTGGGTCAGTGAAATTAGCAGAGGGGATGGATCTTGGGTTGTTCCCTTTATGATGTTAAACTTGCCCATTCTACCACTGCTTCTATGCTGTTTCAAGAGAAGCACCCTGTCCTCTTCCCTACACTGGCTAATAAATAGTGGCTGGCTCAGAGGCCTTTGTTTCTGCCCACCCTGAGGTATTGACCTCCCAATCCCGCATCACTCATTGCTAAATTTGTCGGTTTCTTATTTCATCCTTTTGTGGTACCCCTTATGCAGGCAGTTGGGGATGTCGTCCGTCAGGATCCTCAGTATTCAATGAATGACCGCGTGCTTCACCTGGTTGCATCCACAAACTGACACAGTTAGTTGTGCTTCTGAGACTTTTTCTCATTCTCATTCTCTCACTGAATGACACCAACATGTACTCTGTGGGTCATGCCACAAATCTCGAGAACATCCCCAATTCATTTCCCTGTTAACTCACACCAAAGTGTCTTCAAATTATTCCAATTTAGCTTAATCTCTTTTACTACTGTCCATAATTTTCCAGCTCCACATACAAGAATAAGAGGTGGAAATAAGCTGCAGCGGGAGTTCTCAGAATGAGGACTTGTATTAGAGTTGGAAATTTCAGAGATGGAGAATTAAAATGCACACAGAACCCCCCATCTAATACATCATCAGTAGCTGAGAAAAGGCCAGATACTCACCTTTTAAGCTGCACCTGCAGGTGAGATGTGCATGGGAGCCAGGTGCCATCAGCTACATGCAGCAGTTACAGACTTTGAGTCTGGTTCCAGTAACATACATGTTCTATAGCGCTACAAGATTATGTGCCGGATACAGAAGTGACAGTGCTGACTGCAGTGACATTATACTTTTGGTGTAGAAATGTCAGCAGTATGAAAAGCAACATCTAGTAAGTTGATGGCCCTTGCTTTGCTGGATTTGTGAAATTCTTTTGGGTACTGGTTTTGGCTGTTTAGACCTGAGCCTTCCCAAGAGTCAGGTGGGTGTTCTTTTGGTTGCAAAAGCAGAAAACAGAATGAATTATGGCGTAAGCCACTGGGGGATTTTCTCTCATGAAAAAAGAAGTCTGGAGTTGCGTAGCTACTACAACAGGTTGATGGGGTCAAGACTCTTTAGTCTCTTGGCCTTTCCTTTAGGCTGTAGGTTCTGTTAAGACAGAAAGAAGTGGTATGTTGACAACAGTTGTATCTTTCCCTTTAGCCAGAGAAGCCAGAGGCATCTTGGAAGCCTCAGTAGACAGAGGTTTGTGTCCTACTAGCTAGAAGTGAGTAATATGGTCAACTTGTTTGCTGGAAACATGGGAAATGAAAACCATACTTAATGACCATTTGGAGAGTCCCGCCTTTCATAGAAATGGTGCAATTTAGAAATTGAGAAAGGAACCATTAGTCTAAAGTGTCTAGTACTCCACAAACACTTTCTAAAATAAATTGTGTCGCTTCAACAAGATTATAGATTGATGCTGCCTCTTCTAGAAAGCCATTTCCCTAGGTTTAGTTATCTTTCTTTTAGAGGGGAGGGCCTGTTCGTAAATTTCTCTTGATTTCACCTGTTTACATATTCTCAGTGCACATTTGTGAATGAAAGAATGAATCAATGTTGGTGAACTTACAGCAAACGACATAGTCTTGATCAATGAGAGAGAGAGAGAGAGAGAGAGATTGAGATTAAATTCGTAAAGCGCTATTCAGAGATGGGGAGGGAGAAGGGATGAAAGATAGGCAGTGTAGCTCATATTGTCTTTGCTATAGAAATATTGGGACCTTTACTTGATAACTTGATAGGTGCATAACAAATTTTGTTTTCCTTTGTCTACAGCTTTAAAACTCTCACTTTTGGCCACCTCCTCTAATTATTCAAATCCTCATGAACTGTACTCACTCAGTATTATAGTCTCCCCAACCACGGTTCTATCTTCCCATCTGCCTCTGTCTGTTTCTTGCTCTCTTCAGTTTTAGAATCTCTAAAATATGTCTCTTTTAATTCAATATTAACTGTTTAGGAAAAGCTATGAGGATGATACCCTTCCAACTTCTTGAACTGTCTAGGTTGGCAGACTGAAGAATAGTTGAATTTACTCTATATCTCTTATTTCTATGTCCAAGGCTAAAAGATGAGTAATTTAGAGCCATAGGTCTGGCTTATGATTAAGCGAGCTTGTCAGATTTACTCACACACTTTGGACTTTGGTGAGTACTAGTCGTTTGCCACTATGACTTACTGAAATACACTGAGAAATCTCTTCTTCCCTTAGGCCTGAAAGAATCTGTATTTTTCCTTCCTCCTGGCCCTTCTCCCCCAATGTTATGCACAGTTAATTGCCTTTTTCACGTGGCTGCTATAAAGACTGAGAAACATTTCTGCTTTCTTAATGCATCTTGGCCTATCGTGAACAAGTTGCCCTTCTGTGTAGCTCTATTTTGATGTTTGAGGTGATGGTGTACATTATAATTTTTACATTTGAAAAATTCTCTTGTATTTTTAGGAGTAAAATGCTCTTGGAAAATCTGACAAATAAATTGACTCAAGTTTCCCTATTGTATCTGAAGAAGGAAGAAGAACTCCTTCCCTCGTGGGTTACTGGAATTTTTCTGTGCAAAATGGAAGCTCAAAGCTTACTTCATCTCCATGCTACGCTCTTCCTTGTTTAGTGAACAGGCAGTGATTCATGGCTGCACCACAGCTTCCCCCCTGATGAGAAAATTAAGGTCATACTCAAGCTTCTAATTTTAGAATCAAAATCTAGCGGCTTTTAAATTTCAAAGGCCATTATGCCATTTATTTCAAAAGTGATGTGTTATTTATAGTTGGCCTGCAATGGGCCAACCTACTGGAGTATTTTGTGATAATCAGGCTACCTGGGGGTGCCAGAATTGCTATTGCATCTTGTTAAAATGGCTGCCTGTTCCTCCTCAGAGGATTGTGAAAATATAAAAAGGAAAATCATTGTGGTTTGGAAAATCTTTCTGTTTTATTATTTAGAAAGCACTGCTGTTAGCTTCTTCTATGGGAGTGTTTCCCAGGGATAGTCTTAATTATTGATGGCCAAGTTCTCATTACTTAATGGAATTTGAACTTTAAGGGGAAACAAGAGAGAACTTTCTTTGCTAATTGGTAAGACACATTGTCTTCCCCGTGTCCATAGGACAGGGTGTTGACTTGGCAGAAAAGATGGAAGATCAGAGAGAATAGAAAGGGGTAGAGACAGGAAGACAGGAGCGGAGAGCCCATACTGACTTCTGGAATCCTGGGAGATCTTTCGTAGTGTTAGTTAGACGGTAACACTACTTATTGCTTCCATGTTATGAGCATATAACAGGAAGGAAATTTATTGCAAAAAGCATCACTGGCCTTCTGTGAGGATGCTTCTTTTATAGGAGAGGCCCTTATTTTTGCTGGACTCCTAAGTAAGCTTGAATATGAAAATGTGGGGTAGAAAGCAGAGGATAAAACTGACTTCACCACCATAATACATGGAGAATTTAGAATTGGGAGAGCTGACTGGGGAGGTTGTAGGGGCAGAATGTAAAATAGGAAGGACCGCAGTAACAACTTTGGATGCCTTGGGCTAATTTCATGGGTTGAAGTTGTGATGAATGACAAACTGTAGAGGTGGGGTATTTGAGAACCTTTTAAGAACAGGGATGTCTATTACTCCAAGTTGTTGATATTATTGTAGTATGGTCTGTTCTCTGAAAATTCCTTGTGTAAATCAGCATTTGCTGAAATAATTGGCACAATGAGCAGCTCCCAAACCTCAGTAGTTTACAACAATAAGCATTTGCTTTTGTGTTCACAAGTCTGTGGAGTTGGCTGCAGCAGCTGTGCTCTGGGCTGTGGGTCAAATTCAAGTTTGTTCCTATGGTTTCATTTTGGGTGCCAGACTGAAGGCGCAGCAGCTACCTGAGGCAGGTTCTTCTCAAGAAAGAGGGCAAGTGTGCAAGCAGCTACGCCAGCCTAGGCAAGCATTTTAAAGAACAGGCTCAGAGGTGGCTTAGACTGTGCCCGCTCATATTCCACTGGGCAAAGCCAGTCACGTGTTCAAATTTACAATCAAGAGAGGAGGTAGAGGTCTACTCCTTACTCCTAGGAGGGAAAAGGGAACATTTGAGTGTTTGCTCAGCTATACGGCAGTACACATTTTGTACCAGGAAAGCTGTGTACATTCATTGGTAGGCACACACAAATGCTGCTTGGGGTAAGGATTTTGTTTTGTTTGCTTGTTTATTGATAAAATAAGGGGAAGTGAGAGTTGCAAACCAGATCATCACATCAGGAGTCAGGACAACACCATACAGAGAGATGGTTCATCAAGTGAGCTCCTTAGGTAATCACAGGAACCCAAAGTTAGGTGATCTCGGAAATGGAAATTTCCCTACACACTATAATTTGCAGAAATTTTGTACATGTCTGTGGGGGGATATGAGGGTGGCAGGACAAATTGGGCATTCAGAATCCATGCACTATTTGAAGTAACTCTTTTCCTTTATTAAGGGCCCAGGTACTATACCTTATGTTTGCATTTACATGTTAGCCTTGAGTAAAATTACTCACTCTGACCATGTTTGTGGAAAATGATTCATAATTGTGAGTCCAGATCATTTTATACAACCATTTTTTCCTTCAGTACAAATCACCTGTTTGGCTCTCAAAGTTTTACCCCTATGAATGCCTTTAGAAAATGAATGAGTTTCCTAGGCTTTTAATGTCACTTCTGCTTCTATAAAGATATCTGGCACTGAAAACTGAGGGACTTTTGCCAAAGAGTATCAGTCACTGAATCTGAAAGTTCAACTCCTGTGTTTTCCTACTTTTGAAAACTAGGCTCCCTTAGAAATCTCAAAAATTAAAAAAGCTCCTTGCTTCAGTTTTTATTAGCTTTTTGCTGCCTCTTTAACCCCAGGTGGTTCTTTCTTTTTAATATTTAAAGATTTGCAAAGTCTTGGTTTTAATGAGCATGTCATGTGCAGTCATTTCTAGACAATTCATTCATCTCCATCATTTCTTTTCCCTAAACAGAAGTTTATTTTGTGTTTCCTTTTTGTAGAAGAATCTTTTGCCTAAGTGCCAATATTGTTTTGCTTCCCAATGAGGCAGAGATGAAGAGAGGATTAAATATATCTTTAAAGGAAGTCTAGGTATGGTAGAAGGAAATAGATCAATCCACTGAACTGTTTGATGACTTCCACCCCAAAGGGTCTCCCTGCTTGGCTCAGTTCTGTGTGGCTTTGCTGTTGCTTCCATATTCCTGTCTCACTCCAACTTTCCTTACAGAGAGAAGAGATTGGGAAAAGTGATTATTTCAGTCATTTGCCTCATTACTGACCCGCGTTTCTCTCTTGCTGGCTCTTCCAAGGCTGATTGCTTTCTGCCAGACTAAGAGCCCCTCCTCCTTTCTGCTATTTCTTTCAAAAAGCAGTGGTATGGTAAAGGAAAATAATGCACCAGGTTCTTGTTTGTTAGAACTGAATTAAGGAACTAAGACAATTACTATAAGCACATGATTAGCTTTAAAATTTGAGGGTCCCTTGTTCATCAGAGCATAGAATTTTAGAGCCACAGATACTTAGAGATTGTCTTTCCCAACTGTCTTGTTTTACGGATGGAGTTCCAGAGCAATGAAAGGCTTTCCCAAGGTCAGACCACTTTATTAGATGTACTGGGATGAAAGCGCAGTCACCCTAATTCTATTCTTTCCATTACATTTATTTAATTTCAGAATCTAGATTACAATTAAAGGCACAGACATATTAAAGTTAATCATTAACCTCTAAAGTAGCAGATTGAATTTTAATGGGGACGTTGCTACAATTCTTGGTAAGGATATGAGAGAGCAACTGGGAAACAATAAACTCAAGAATAAAACAACTTCCCAGCTTCTCAATGTTGGTGAAAATATATATAACAAGGTAGTTCATTCCAATGCATGCAAATATAAAGGACAAGAGTTTGGCAGAAATGCAGAGAAAAATAGTCAAAACTAACCTGGAAAATTTCCTCTTCCATCATTCTGAGAGACTCCTGATAAAAGAAACACAATGTCGTTAACAAAGGAGAGATTCAAAAGGGCTCGCTGCTTTTACACTTAAAGCATAGCCTTTCTCCCTTGGAGGAATATAAATATGACTTTGGATGTGAACGTTTCATGTAAAACAACACAGTCTCTTTGCTTTATTCCTCTAACAACAACACTGAATTTAAATAATTCTAATCTTCAAATAGGTCACAGGATCTTGCAGATATTTTTGAGTTATTTCATCACTTCTTTCTTGTGGTCTGCTCTGTATAGGCTTTTGTGTTTTCTCATATTCCTTTCTCACTGTAGCCTTCTTTTTTGCTGAGAATGGGTATGGGGAGAGCTATTTCTGTCATTTTACTCAGCGGGTCCTTGGAAAGGAGGGGTGAAGTTGGGAGCAACAGTCTGTAAGGGCAATGGGCAAAATGTGAGGAGTCATCAGAATATTGATTATTCTGGGCTTAAATTTTCTCCCAAATGCAGAACCTCCACCTATATCAAGGAAACTATTTAAAAGGGGATAATCCAGTTGGTGGAAGGGAGGGAGATAGCATTCATAGTTATAGATAAGTCTGGAAATACTTGATGTTGTTGGAGAAACACGTGCCCCATTTGCCAAGATGTGGAGTGCAACATGCCCAAACACAGCACTTCCTGGGAAGCTCTGACCTTCTCTCTCACTTGGCCTGCCTCCCTCCACCTGCCTTTCTCTCCCCCCTGGCTTTCTTCTTTCCTTCCTTTATCTCTGAAATTGCTGGGGATGGGTTTTAATGTTTAGAGGCTCTTTTGAATTCATTTGAAATAGTGTTTAATTTAAAATTTTAATAATAATAACTTTGTTAATATGAACTACCTTTTATTGACCGCCACATTTCTAAAGTGTACATATTTAATCACTCTCACAAAACTACTATTAATTATGCATTTCCCACCCATTTTACAGATGAGAAAAGGGGAGGTGAGACAGACTACAGAACGTGCTATTTCTGTCAGAGCAGTGATTGGAAGAGCTGAGATCTGAACATGTTTATCCAATTACAAAGCCTGTTTTCTAGATTTTATTATGTCATCAACAACTGTCTCCTCTCTGTGCATCTGAACTTCCCCAACCCCAAGATCTCCAGGATGCAAACCTCCATCTCTTGTATGATTTCTGCATTTGGCAGCGAAGCTTTTTATGAACAAGCATGCTGCTGGCTTGTTTTGCTTAGTTTTGGAGAGATTAGCCGCAATGCCATCTTGCCTTCTTTCCTCCGAGGTCATGTTTAAATCTATTTATATGGGGCAGTTATATAAGGTACTTATTGTTTGAAGTAACATTTCTGTTTATTTTTTTCTTCCATACTTTAAGGCTTAAAATGTGTCTGTATGACCTGGGATAAAGGCCTGATGTAAAGTTAGAAACCGATTTGGAAAACAAGAATTTGAATGACAGTCTTCGTTGTCAAAGCTATTATAGAAATACTGAAAGTACTGCTTAGTAGTCAGCCTTTATGAAATGGTCTCTCTTGGATGTGTTGGTTAACTGCATTGGCTTTTATTTACTATACTCTACCAATTCCTCATTTATCCAGAGGTAATTGCTTTGACAACCTCATCTATTTGGAAGATGAGAGAAAATAATATTGTGAAACAAATGGCTAAAAACAGCTGAACTAGATGCATCAAGGTCATTAAAAATAAATCTCCTGTATTTTACTGAAAGGAGAATCCCTGACTCAGAACCTGCCTCCTTCCATTAAAAATATAATTTTAACTAGCTTGGCTAATTGGTTTTTTTGCCTTTGGCAAAGAAAGAAAGAGAGAGGTGGTGTGGGAGCAGAAATGAGAACGAAGCCCACAAATAATATAGAGTGAGGCAGAATAACCAACATTGGTGTATTCTCCTTTAGAGCAATTAACAGTGTCCTACTATCTTCATGTTCTCTGAACAGTCCTCAACACTTTATTTTCAATAAATGTTCCACAAAACAACCAACCAAGCAACCGACCAACAAACACAAGAGGCTGGGGAGACACAGAAGACCCATACACGCTCAAGGAAGAATTCAGGTAGGATAACGGATAAGCATGCCCTGGGCACAGGTGGAGAGCTCTTTACACTGCCTTGTGCTGTGCCATAAGGGCGCTTCTATTTAGGGGAAGTAGAAGCCAGCATGGAGCAATAGCTTGTGTCGCTCTCTGTGACATGTCACTCAGAAAAGGTTACATTTAAAAACCCATGTGAGTACTTACAGCCTTACAAAATGATTTCCATGAAAAGTATTCTCCCTGACCACATCCCTATTTCCATCTCAGGCTGCCTGACACTTTCACCTTTTCAAATTTAGCCCATTCCTTTATGCAACAAATTGCTCATTGCCTGATGCTACTGCTAAAAGGATCTGTTTCTATACACAGAGTCGATCTGTTAGAAACAATTCTTTGTCTAACCAATGGATTGGGGGAAATGTTTATACATACTCATGCCTCGACTCTGAAAGGTGATATTTAACTTTAGTAAAAGTGTAGACTGTATAAGTGGACTTTTCTTCTCACATTTTGATGATTTGTTTATTCAATTTGCCTATCGTATACTATGCTCATCACTTTTACACTTGCAAGTGCTAATAATGGTAAGAACAGCAGCCAGTACGCCTGCACTGATACCATGTCTCATTGTGCACGGACATTCTATGCAAAGAGCTGTCTCAGATTAATTCATTAATTCTCACCACACTTTATGAAGAAGGAACATTATTGGACAATCTCATACCTGGGGAACTAATGCTGGGAGAGGTGTGTTTACACATTCAGAAAATGGCAGAGCTAAGATTTGAGTCCTAGTGGTCTGATTCCAAACATATATTCTTACCAATGCTGTGTGCTTCCTTTTTCTCCCTATCATCTCTGTGAATAAAATATCCAACAATAGTGCAATATCTATTTTTATCACAGTTAGTAAACTATCACTTTATTTTGCTGTCTTTCAATCATGATAATAATCAATTAAATAAATTAGCCCTTGGTTGGAAGAGAGAGTAGGAAAATACTCTCTAGGCAATCTTTATTACTTTGGTCTTTTTTAATCTCTCTCTCTCTCTCTCTCTCTCTCCCTCTCTCTCTCCTCTTACTCTCTTCCCTCTTCTTTGAACTTGATTGATACATGTAGTTAAATCAGGTCATTCTTGAAATATTATGTTACATCTCATCCTACCTCAGTTTTCTATGTTCTGAATTAGGTGGACAATTTTACTATTTCTATACTACACGATGCTTTTGGAGATGTTTGGTCATACATATTTTAATTTTGTTTATACCAAAATATCTTCCTATAGATATAGGTCATATTCTGGAAACACAATTTTGAAACAATTTTCATTCAAAGGGCCTCAAGAATTCAAACCAGCTATCCTGATTGGCAATTGTTTGTGTATAAGGACTTGCAACTGACAGGAAGAGGCCTAGTTTAATTAATTTTGCTGTTCAAATATGGAACAAACCATGCTACTGATTTTTTTCTCCTAATCAAAACAAACTAATAATACGTATCCTTGTCAGAGGGTAAGGGACATAGGGATGCTTTGTACATGACTAATAAAAAAAATGTTTGTCTTCTAAAATCTTCCAGGAGTGAGCGTGAATGCCGGGACCTCGGCTGGGAAGTTTAAACTGGGCGTATTTCTCTGAGATGCCGGGGGAGATGTGGTAGGGCGGACCAGGCTGCCGGGGCGAGACGTGGGAAAGCCCCAGACGCTGGGAGCCAGGGACGATCCGCGCGGGGAAGAAGCTTGGCTCTGTCCAAGCGCAGTGGGAGCGCGGCCGCCTCGGTCCCTCCCGCCTCCCAAGCCAGTGCAGCCCCCCGGCGACTCCCGACAGAGATCGGCTTGTTAGCGGCGGAGACGCCCGGCAATCCCACGTTTCGCGTGTGTCGGGCGGGCCGCGCGGAGGGCCCCAAACGCCGCCGGGAGCGGAGAGAAAGATTTGCTGGGTCCTAGCGCCCCAAGAATACAGACAGCTCGATCCCTACCGACCCCAACCCAGCGCAGCTCTCCGGCGACTCCCGACAGAGATCGGCTCTCTGGCGGCGGCAACGCCCAGCGGTCTCACGTTTCGTGCACATCGGGCGGGCCGCGCAGAAAGCCCCAAAGGATAGACTGGCACCTTGGAACCTTCATGCCTGCAGGGACTCCAATAACTGGTGAGATATCGGTGCTCGCGACCAGATCACCGAGTGGGGGAGGAGATCCATCCCTATACCTGCAGGGAACCCTGGGAGGGTGGGGGAGCAGTCTTACACACCTCACCCAGATCACTAGGTAGGGAGTATCTAACCAATATCTGTACAGCCTTTTAAGCGGAACTCTCAGCAGAAAGCTTAAGGGACATTCTCCCAAAGAGAAGGAATCATTC
>PVLD010035087.1:0-12093 GCA_004027595.1 Dinomys branickii | reverse complement strand
GAGAGTCAAGATGCAGGTAGCAGTTCACAGCCTTGAATCAGGATGTCTTGAGAAAAGGTACTCAGCAAGGAGAAAATAAAGAGCTCTAGGAATAAATCTGAGGTACCAGGAGAGTAAAAATCATGGCTAGGTGGTGTACGCCTGTAATCCCACCCCTCAGGAGGCTGAGGCAGGAGGATCTCTGTGAGTTTAAGGCCAGCCTGGGATACTTAGTGAGCTCAAGGCTAACCCAAACTACATAGCAAGTCCCTGTCTCAAAAAAAAAAAAAATTATGGAGAAACAGAAAGGCATTGTAGAGGAAGGAATGAAGCAGTCTGCAATGACAAGCCCGGTCCTAGGGAGAGAGGGAAAAAAGCCTGCAGGCACATCATGGTAGCCCTAGTGATCAACAGTAGACCAAGAGCACCAGCCACCAAGGTCATTGCAAAGTGGGTGTTTACTCTGAAGGTGACTCCTCTCTCACAGCAGGCTAGCTTCGGAGAGGAAATTCCCAGCAGCTCTTGCCACAGCTAGGGGTGGTATAACAGTGCCTGTCTCTACAGAATGGAACTTCACAAGTTAGATTTTTTTCTTGCACCTTCTTTATGTTTTCTCCTGCTGAGGACATACGCAACACCCCTTCCTGTCCTCTGCCAGAAGAAGTGCCAGAGCATACAGATGCCAGCTCCATCTGGGAGGAGGAACCCAGTTTCCTTTCCACGAGAAAGGGATGAGTGAACTGAAAATGGCTGGAAATGTAAGACAAACACAGAAAACTGCACATTTTTCCTGAGCCCCACCTCCCCTCTGTTCCTTACCATAAAAGACCCTCGCGCACCTGTGCACCGGGAGATAATGATGCGAGGCGAACAGGAACCTCCACCTCCCTGGAGCTAGCTTTGGCTAAATCACTTTTCCTTCCTTACCAAAATATATATTCTCCTTTAATTTGATCAGCAGCAGGCAAATGAACCTGAGCGTGAACCTGCGTGCCTGGTAACATAGCCAAGAACCGTTCTGAGCAGGGGCTTATTGTGTGACGCTGAGCCACTCTGGGGACAAGAGTTCAAGCAACAACCACACTTCAGGGTCCCCGGCAACACTTGGTCTCAGTGACTGGACAAGAGACAGCGTTTCTGCAAGAGAGGAAGGGCTATTTGCAGACTCCCTGAGAAAGACTTGAAACCACAGGCATAGGGCAAAAACTTCTGAATGGGACCCTAATAGCACAGAAAATAATAACAAGAATCAGCAAATGAGACTATGTCAAATGAAAAACTTTTGCATAGCAAGGGAAACAGTCAAAAGAGTGAGGAGACAACCTACAGAACAGGGGAAAAATCTTTGGCAGCTATTCTTTCAACAGAGGATTGATATGGAGAATATATAAGGAACTGAAAAAAAAACATATCAGAACCAAAACAACACCAAAATAACCAAAAACCAAACATATGGCCCAATCATTAAATGGGCAAATGAATTGAAGAATCACCTCTTAAAAGAAGTACAAATGGCCACTAAGTCCATGAAAAATTGTTCAACATCTTTATCCATTAGAGAAATACAAATCATTCCACTGAGATTCCATCTCACTCTGGCCAGAATGGCTATCATTACAAATACAAAAAACAATAAATACTGGTGAGGATGCAGGGAAAAGAGGAACCCTTTTACACTGATGGTGGGAATGTAAATTAGTACACTCACTATGGAAATCAGTATGGAGGTTTAGTTTTTAACTAAAAATAGATCTATTACTTAATCCACTGATACACTTCTTGGTCTATAGCCAAAGGCATATACTGCAGCAGATTGTAGGATACTGCATATCCATGTTAATTGTGGCACAGTTCACAATAGCCAAGATATGGAATCAGCCTATGTGCTCATCAATGAATGAATAAAGATCATATATAATTTGGCCACAAGAAAGGACGAAAGTATGTCATTTATTTGCAGGACAATGGCTAGAACTAGAGATTATCATGTAAGCAAAGTAGGCCAGACTGGAAAAAAGAAAACCCATTGATTGTTTTCCCTAAAAAACATGATACAAAAGTAAAAAAGAGATTATTATTAGATAAGAAGATGGAAGTATGGAGGAGGATGGAGGGAGGTCTAAGGGATGGTGATGAGTAATAGATATGATCAAAATGTATCCATGTATAAAAATAGCATCCGGAAACCCATGTTTTATAAAAATAGGCATTAATAAACAAATTTTTGAAGTGAAATAAATAAAAATGGGCAAAGAGCTTGAATAGGCATTTTTCCAGAGAAGACATACAAATGACCACGAAGTTTGTATCAAGTTTCTCAGTCATTTGTCATTAGACAGATATAATCAAAGCTGGGATGAGGTATAACTTCACATCACCCACAGTGGTGATAGAAATACCGAAGGAGCTGCTTGTTTGATCAGTCCTACGTTCTTACGTCTGGTGGGCTGAGCAACGTTGCTGAAGATAACGATCTGTAATGTAGCAACCATTGTTCAGTCCTGTCATTTTGTTTGGAGGTCATGTATCTTTTTTGTTGTTTTTGTGTTGTTTTGATTTTGTCTTCATTGTTGTTGTTTTGTTAGGTTTTTTAATCTTTACAAGTAAAACAACAACAACAACAACAACAACAACAAAAAGGAGAACAAGTGTTGATGAGGACTTGGAGAAATTAGATTCCTTATAAATTTCCTGTGAGTATAGTACAGCCATTGTGGAAAACAGTTTGCAATTCCTCAGAAAGGTAGGCACAGAATTACCACATGACCCAATGCTTTCACTCCTAGCTATGTATCCAGACACACTAAAAACAAGTACTGAGACAACTACTTGTATACAACTGTCAAAGCAGCACTATTCATAAGAACCAAAAGCTGAAGACAATCCCAATACACAGCGACTCATAAATGGATACGCAAGATGTAGTGCATACAGATAATGAAGTCATTCAGCCATGAAAAGGAGAGAAGTATTGATCCACAATGCAACATGAACAAACCTTGAAAACATTATGTTAAGTCATAGAAACCAGACACAAAGGGTCATATATTATACCAGTTCATTCACATGAAATATTCAGATTAGGTAAACCATGAGGACAGAAAGCAGATTGGTGTTTACTAGGGGTTGGGGAGAGGGGGGAGATGGGAAGTGACTGACTAGTAGACAAGAGTTTTCTTTCGGGGTGGTGAAATATTTCAGAATAATAGAGGTAGGGGTTGCACATTATGAATGCACCAAGTGTCCCTGAATTGTATTTTTAAAAATATTTTCTGCCACATGAATTTCATCCAAATAATAAAAGAGCAAATTCTGCATGTTGATGGAGAAACAACTGGTACTAGATCTGAACCGAGGAACCCCAGACTGAGAGGTACAGAGGGCCACAGGTCACGGTGGGAAGGGACCACAGATTCTGAGAGGTAGAAGCACAGGTGTCTTTGAAGTTAATACTAAGGTATAAAACAGCTCTCTGCCTGTGATGGGTAAAAACAAACATTTGACGAGACTGGGCACGTTCAGGGTGGTATGGCCGTAGACAAAAAATAAACATGTGAAAGTGTTGGTAAAGAGTAGGCAACACTGCTTAGGCAGAAGGGAGCCATTATATGGTAATCTGTTAGCCACAAAACCTTACACATTTTTGACTCAAAAAATGTCAAAACCAGCCCAGATGTATTGGCTCTAGCCATGTTGCTGAACACTGCCATCTCCTGCTTCTCAAAATACTCGCGTCTGCTTCCTGCAAACGCGATCACATAAAGAGCATCCACCTTTCCCTATACCACACTGTATAACCACATACACACTTGTGTGAATAGGTAACTTTGCTTAAGCTAAGGAGCACAGCAAAGTGGCTCTGGGCACAGACTCTGGAGCCAGGCTCCCTGATTTCCAGCTCTGGCAACACAGCTCTGCTCTTGGGCCTCTGAACAGCTTGCATCTGGAAGGCAGCTTCTGCTAACTACTATACCACAATGCCTCTGAACACCGCGCAGCGGGCTCCTGCAGACAGTCAAATGTGTTCCTCTTTCTGCAGTCCTCCTCCCATCACTATGTGATCTTAAACTAGTTGCTTAAGTGTTCTGTGCCTTCTTTCCTCATCTGTGGGACAGGAACTGTTTATTTGAGAGGGCTATAACAAGAAATATTCATAAAAATGGGTAGAGGGACAGGTATTTTAATATAAGGGAGAGGATTTTTAATAAGAGGACATTCAGAATAATTACAGAGGAGGGTTCATTCTTGTAAGTAGGTAAAAGTGAGGTAAAGATTCAAGTCACCGGTCCCAGGTCAGAAACTGGCTCCTCAGTGAATGAAAGATGCTTCCTCTTTCTGCACTTTATATATATTTCTCAAAGTTCTCTTCTCATAGCACTTTTCTCCTTAACTTCTCTTATTACCTCTGTGCTGCTGAGTCTCAAGCCTCCTTCCTTACCTACTCCTAGTCCTAAATTTCCAGCTGCTTTCAGAAAATCTCCTTGTGGGTATCAGCTATGAGAAGGTCCAAAGATGAGCTCAACTTCTTCCCCATGGCCGCCCTTTACCCCAGCTCCGCAGCCTCCCTTAGCTGTCTTATCTGAAGCATGACTGCCTCTCCATTGTATTTCATATCTGCCCTTCCTGCTTGAGCGATGTCCTCCTGGTCATTTACGACCATCTGATGTTCTGTTTGTTTATAGTTTGTCTCCCTGCCAAAATATTAATTCTGCAAGAGCAGGAATTTTTGCCTGCTTTGCTTATGATGTCCCTCCTGGAACAAGAACAGTGCAGGCATTCGGTCAGTGCCTGCTGAGCATTCACTGAGTGACCTCAGGGAGCCTCCTTTCCTTTGATCCCCATTACCAATGAACAGAGTTAGTTCTACATCTATGACATCTCTTGCTTTCTCCTGTGCGGCTGACATGTTTGTTCACCTGTCACAGAGTTGCAGAATTATTCAGGAGCTTACCATATGCTGGTTTGTTATTTAAATCATCTTAGCTTCCATTCCTCATGCTAAAATAGGGTTATTAATAATACAAATGCATAGGATTGTCATGAGACCTACACATGGTACATATACAGCACCCAGCCCAGTAGTTGAAATAAAATAAGCATTCAAGAAATTCTAGCTGTTTTTATCAACCTTCCAGCACTAGCGCTGGGCTAGCTTTCTTGTCTGGTTTCTTCTTACTGAACGCCATACTTGGGCCCTAAGGGACCACTTTGGTTTCCCAAACATAACATGAAGCTCCATGTTCTCCATGTAAGAGACAGCAGGGAGCAAGGCTACATCAGTCAATTCATTTCTCACTGCCATTTAAGCATTGTGGAACTAGACAATCTCTAATTTGCACCAAAGGAAGGTTAAGCTGGACATTTTTTTCTTATTCCACACTTGGCAAAAGGTGTGAAAGGTGTGAGGACTATTTTTGGTGTTTCTGTTTGAACCCAGAAATTCCAGTCAAACCTAATCACAGACCTTTAGTATTTTAGATAAGGATAATGAGGCCCCCAGTAGATAACTACCCTACCTGCAATTACACAGTAACATAGTACCTTAGGGGTAGAGGACTCATTTTTTAAATCTTAGGTCTCTTTGCACCGCATGTTGGTCACAAATCTCAGACAATTTACAAAAGTTCATTTCCCATGCCCCTGAGAATGCTTCCCTTATGGGTACACCCAGTTAAAGTTGTTATCCTTAAACCATCTCAGACCCTTAGTATTCAAAGTGGAGGGAAGGTGGCAGTGTCTAAGCACCACAGTGAAACCCTCACCACCCCTTAGCAGACAGTCTGCTCCTCAGCTACGTCTAGGTGATTTAGAAGGAGCAAGCTACACAGAAGCAAGACAGTCACTCAGCGACTACATAGTGCTGTGTGGACGTTTACCTGAGCCACAGTAGAAGAGAAGTGGGAGAGCTTGGATCAGCCAGAACATGCTCTGGGAGGTGGAGACAGGGGCTGGAGAACTTGAAGTCGTCAACACTGCTATCTGTTGTTAGCTGAAAGTACGCACTTCCTCTTCTTCTCATAGGAGTGGTATAATATCTCCTCCCACGCTAAACAGCCGGTTATTGACTTTCAGTTTCATTAACAAATTGATCATAAGCATACTCTGCATAATTTTTTTAAAAAATTCATTAAGACTTATAATGTAACTTAACATGTATATTTGAGAAAATGTGTATTCTGCAGTAGGGTGGAGCACTCTGTAGGTCTGTTAGATGCCTCTTGTTGGTAGAATTGTTTAAGCATTCTACTTCTGATTTTCTTTAGTTTTTGTCTTTTCCTTTCATCATCTTTAACATGGCTTCAACATCTTTGTCTGATAAGTTAAATGCCTGCGGCTTCTTAGAGATTGTGTCAATATATTTTTATATGGTGTGTGTGTGTGTGTGTGTGTGTGTGTGTGTTCGGAATTAGAAAATTTTTCAAATAAAAAGTTTGGGGAAAAAATAGCTGCCACTTCCTGTTTTTGTGAACAGGCTCTGCAATGGGGCTGTGCTTCACCAGTTAGCTTGGCTGTCTCTGATTTTAGGAATCAATTGCTATGGTTTGCATGTAGTTGAAGGGCATCTCCCAAAGGTTTGTATGCTGGAAGCTCTACTGTATGGGTACGAGATAATGGTGACTTGAGAGTACTGTAAACAGCAGTGACATAAGAGAAGTAGGTGAATTGTGGAAATGGTTGGGAAGTGCATTAGTAGATTTCAAGGCCACCTTTCGTTTCAGGGATTCAGTGAGAAGAACCACAGGCTCAGCATATTAGCGTATTGGTGGCTATAACTAATTGCAGTGAATGGACACAAAACAAAATCAGTAAAGGGAAAGGGGTACAGAGGGCAAAGTCCAGAGGAAACCAGGTGTAAGCTCTCAAGAATCCTCTCTCAATGGACTCACATGGATGTGCTTAATTCCTTTGACAACACGTTTGAAATATAGTCTATTGGGAAAGCTCATCTCAGTGTAAGAGTCCAGAGCTTATATTCACAGTCATGTAAACATCCTCTGTGTAGCATGTACAAAAATTCCAGCTGCAGAGAGAGAAAGCAGATATTCAGCATACACCAGTTGCGTTGTTTATGCTTAGTGCAAGTTACTCTTATCAGGGAATAATGGACCCTCCAAAGTTCAAGTTCTGAGACATTAGCCAAGTATGGACCAACCTTATAAGCATGTCTTTCAAAAGATAGGAGTCTTAAGACTACGGTAATTCTTTAGTGTTTTCTAAGAATTAATATACTTTCTGCATAGGATATAAAATTCACATTTTCTTCAGCATTCCCAACCAAAGATTTTATAAAATCAATTAAGGGAAGAGTCTAAGCAATAAACGTGGTCAAAGGACTGACATTCTAGGTAATGCAGTGAAAGGCTACACACACTGTTGCAGCTTCAGTAGTTAAACAAATTGTCATACACAAAACGCTTCCTTTGTCAGTTGCCCAGGGCCAGGCACTGTGAGCACAAATGCAAGAAAAACCAGGCACGTTTGTCTGCTGGTACAGCTCACAGTCCAATGGAGAGAAAAAGAGATATTAATGAAATAATAACAGAAACATTTAAAGACAAAATTTGAGAACTACCATGAAGAAAAGACCTGTAGGACAAAGAGAGAGAAATCTGGGCATTGGCTGTGGTCTGAGGACAGGGAAGACTTCCTAAGGAAAGAACATGGGAGAGAAGCCCAGAGTGGATATTAACTTGGGGAAATCCTGTGTTGGAAGGGATGAAGGTAAGGAGAGCTTGATGAAGTATTTCAGGCAGAGGAACAATCCTAGAGCAAATAATGTGTAGGCTAAATGAAGTAGAACGTGCTAAACCTCAGAGGGTGTTAGAAAACACCACCAAAATTTTTAAATCTCAAGGGGTTGGTGCATTGGCTTAGAGAATGTTTAGATAGGAATTCTCAAATTCTTTGAGGGCAGCAGTGAATTTCATTCACACCAAAAGAGGATGCAGACATATAGTTGCAGAGCTGGGAGTAGCACACCTGGAAAGAGTAGCTAATGGTAGAAGACTTGGGACTTCTCTAATAAGTAGGCAGTAAATACGGTGGTTTTCCTCCCACAGACACAGAAGCTTCCATTTGCTATCTCATATACCATTTCTTAGCTAGTCACTTCCTGTTAGGGGTTCCGGAAAACATCCTGCAGCCTACATTTATGTCTATAGGGACCATAACCTTATAAAAGCCCAGCCCTTTTATCCACAGCCTCATTTAAAAGCTCAGTTCTTTTATACTTTTCCTCTAGGTGGCACCGTGAGTGACAACCCTCCAGTTCCCAGCCCCTTTCCTCTCCCAGTGTCTGGGTCCCAGTCTAAATTCTGTCCCACAAACCCTGATGAAGCCCGACTACACATGGACTCCTGGGGCACTGTGGGTGAAACAGAAGAAATACAAGGCTCCTACCCTTGCAGGAGCTCAAGAATTGAAATTGCCTAGTTCTCTACCCTCTAATCAGGGAAAAACCCTTTAACTTTGAACCATTGGCCTCTGCTGCTGTTTTCCTCCTGCTTCTGGTATTTGTTCCCTTTGCTATCTTAGATTCTCAATCTCTTGATCTTTATATCTGCTCAGGGCCTGGGTTTTAAGTTCTCTTTTGCTGTTCCACCCATTCCTTTTCTTGACAAACCAAAGAAAGACAAAAAGAATAGATGCATTATAAAATAATATTATGTTTATCTGCTGAAATGGAGATGGTGGTCCCATTTCTTAAGTACTTCCACAGTAAAATGAGTGAACAATAGTTTATTAGTGGAAATTTACAAATGGGTGACTGTTATGGTTGATACATTGTGTCAATTTGGGGAGTCTGGAGGTTTGGTTGAGTGATTCAGCAGGAACCCGGGGTGCTTACTTTGTATACATCCTGAGCCTGTGGAAGAGGAGGGCATGCAGAGTGTGTGAGAGCTACATGCCCCCTGGGTGGGGGGAGCCTGTTTACTATGTAAGGGAAGAGATGAGGCTGCTTGCAGCCATTCCTTCCTTTTGTTCTGGTTGGTTTTGCTGTGCTTTGCTGCCATGAACATTTCCCCTCTGCCATGTGCCACTCTGCCTCAGAACCAGCCAAGTATGGACTGAAACCTCCACAAACTGTAAGCTAAATAAACCATTCCTTCATTTTGGGTGTTGGGTATTTTGTCTCAGCAACGAGAGAAAAGTAACCAAGATAGTGACATAAAAGGTAATGTAGTAGGGGGTAAGACAAGCCTGTTAAAAATACGACACCTAACTTCTGAAACAGGGGTCATGGAATTTGCTACTATTGAACATAACCTTCAGGTTTATATTAATGGACTAGACCAACAAGCTTTTTTGGAAGATTTGAAGTTCTTTAAATACATAAAACAAAAAAAAAAAAAAAAAGAGGAAGGTTTTTGACCCCGATTATCTCACTGACCAGTTGGAAAGACAATTAAGACAATGTCACAACACTGGACAGACAGAAGAAGAAAAGAGATAAAAATATGACAGCTAGTCATGGTGGTACATGCCTGTAATTACAGCACTCAAGGGGAGTGGGGTGCAGGAGAATTTGAAGTTCGAGGCCAGCCTGGACAACTTAGTGAGTTCAAGGCCAACTGGACTATTCAGTGAGATCCTGTCTCAAAAAACAAAAACAAAACAATAGCAACCCCAAACCCCACAGGATATATACAGTAAGTCCGCAATTTAGGAACACTGGCGTTCTAAACTTTCACAGGTGTACTAAGACTTGGTTTGTCAGCTTACAAACAAATCTGATTTATGAACAGTTCTCCCAGAATGGAACTCATTTGTAAGTCAGGAACTTACTAATTACCATGAGATGTGGTAAGTGCTAGCACAAGGTACTTGTGTAAATAAAGTGTGCAAATAGAGTGTAAGTAGAGAGCTTTATAGTACATTTTGGGTGGGAAGTTTTGGGAAGCTACCTGAACAAGGAATTCTCTGTCTGCCCCTTGAAGAAAAAAGGCCGGGGATGAAGAAGAGAGAAGGGCATTCCTGGCAAAGGACATGATATGGGTAAAAGTGTGTGAGGTGGAAATGATTTGGTAGATCCATGGTCTCATAATACTCCCCTTGTAGCTGGACCCGAGGGAGCAGAAGAGAGGGGCCTGGAAGACCTGATGGGTCAGATAGCTAAGGAGTCTCATTCTGTTATTGGCAGCTAAATTAGATAGAAATATTATAGGCAGTCAGATGGGGACAGCCCCTCAAAGGAGCCAATATGGAAGACAAGATACCTTGCAAATGGAGATGTATTTTCTAAGCCAGACCTCAAGACAAAAGACTAAACAAATGTACTCACATATCCATAGGGATGGACATCAGGGATTGGTATTCTAAATAGGTAGCAATCTCCTCCAAGAATCCCTGACCCAGCCCCTTACAGGAAAAGTCCCTGTTCTGAATTCATGCCCATTGCTACATGACTGGCTTCTCCATTTCATTCCAATTTAATCAATTTTACCTGAACAATTCTTTACTGGCTGACCATAGTTTTGCCCCACCTCATGTCCACCTTGTGATTTACCATTTTTCCCTTACCTTGGACCCACTTCACCTTGTGGTTTTACTCTATAAAAATCCCTATAAAGACAGAGTCTTGGGCAACCCACTCAGGCCCCCTCTGTCCCTCTCTCTGACAGAAGCTTTCTTTCCCTCAATAAATGTGTTCTGCTTTTAACCTCCGTTGTTCCTAAAATTCATTCTTTGATTTTAAAGAACACGAACTCATCTCAGAAATTGTTCAGGTTGGGAGTTTCTATTTTCCTATATCAATTTCGTAGCAAAATCTCCCCAGTAGTGAAATGAAGTGATAAAATCTGTGCCTTAGAAAAGTTATTGCTTATGTGATAGCAGCCCAGGTAAGTGGCCCAAGACAGTGGCGTTGTGGAGAGAGGATGTGCTGGACAAGTAGGTAGATTGAGGGGATGTGGTGGAAAGAAGCCATATTGGGGAGTTGGAAGTTTTAGGAAGTGATTAGATGTAGAGGGGGATTAGGGGGAAAGGAAGAAAGAAGGAGGAATCAGAATTTTGGCTGTTTACTTAGATGAGCTATCTGATTTTGCTCAGCTCACTTTCTTAATTTGTGAAATGGAGGGTGACTGTATCTACTTTAGAAGGTAGATGAGTTTTAAATGAGTTAGACACTTCGAAGATATCAATGGATAAAGCAATAACCACTGTAGAGATCATGTCACCTTGTCTGTAGATCAGTTGTTATTGTACTATTTTTTATGCTAATTTGTGTCTGTTTGTTAATATGTTTTTGTGCTTTTATTTAAAAAAAAATAAATGAGTTAGACATACAAAACAGCACAGAGAATGGTACATAGTATGCGCTCAATAAACTTATGGTTTATGGTGGATCTCTTTTTTTCTATTTTAAAAAATAAAAGTACAAAAACATATTGACAAACAGACACCAATTAGCATAAAAAATAGCACAATCACAACTAATCTACAGACAAGGTGACATGGTCTCAACAGTGGTTATTGCTTTATCCATTGATATCTTCGAAGTGTAAATATATGAACCCGTATACAGACATGCAAATTTAGTCAGACAATTAATCCTCTCAACAACAGAAAAAACACAAAAACCAAAAATCCAAAGACAAAAAACAAAACAGGCTAACAACAACAACAACAACAAAACACCAATAGTTGTTGCTTTACATATTGATATCTTCGAAGTGTGTGTTCTGGATAACACATGCAGACATACAAGATTGATCAAACAACCCGTCATCGATTACTGCTTAGCATTAAGTGATATAATACAATAGTAGAACCATGTTAGCCCTCCTGCATATATGTATATTCATATATAAATACATACATTTTTGTCTTTTTCTTTTCTACTTTCCTTCGTCCCATCTGTTCTTTGTTTTTGAACAGATTTCCTTCACGTCTCTTAGTTTATATTCCCACCCTCAGGTTCTTACACCAGTGATACAATACGTTGCCTGCACATGTATCGCTGATTTATTTCACTTATGAGTATGGACTCCAGTTTTGTCCACTTGCCTACAAAGTCCCCCAAACTGTCTTTCTTTATAGCTGAATAATATTCCATTATATAAAAATGCCACAATTTTTTAATCCAGTCTTCTGTGGATGGGCACTTGGGTTGCT
>PVLD010035086.1:0-12096 GCA_004027595.1 Dinomys branickii | reverse complement strand
TCTTCTTCCTCTCCTCCTGCTCCCTCTTGTTCCTCTACTTCTCCCCTCTCCTGCTCCTCATTGTTCTTTTCTTCTTCTCTGTCTCCCTCTCCCCTTCTGTATCTCTGTCTCTCTCTCTCTCTCTCCCTGTAGGTTTTCAAGTTCAGCTACAACAAACTGCGCGTGATCACCAGACAGACCTTCCAGGGCCTCTCCAATCTCATGCGGCTGCACGTGGACCACAACAAGGTCGAGTTCATCCACCCGCAGGCTTTCCACGGCTTGCTGTCGCTGCGGCTCCTGCACCTGGAAGGAAACCTGCTCCACCAGCTGCACCCGGGGGCCTTCTCCACCTTCACCTTCCTGGACTACTTCCGGCTGTCCACCATCCGGCACCTGTACCTGGCGGAGAACGCCATGCGGAGGCTGCCCGACGGCCTCCTGCAGACCATGCCGCTCTTGGAGAACCTGTACCTTCACGGGAACCCCTGGTCCTGCGACTGCACCATGAGGTGGTTTCTGGACTGGACCCTCAAATCCAAAGGTGAGGGCAGCAGCGCGAGGCTGGTTGGAGGGGGACATGCATCTGCCTCCACCTTCCTTTCGCGGGCATCAGCAAAACTTTCATCCTGAAAGCTTTTCAGGCTGCTTCGTTCCTTTGGCACTAGGTGACACCAGCCTTGAATCAGCAAGGTGGGAACACCTTGCACAAGGAAGATCTTGCAGTGCAATCTGCAAGTGCAGTCAGTGAGGCGCTCTGCAGGCGGGTGATCACACAGCGCAGCTTTTGGGGGAGGATCTGCAAGTTCAGCAGCCGCGTGAGGCAGCCAGGGTGGGAAGGGGTGTGCACAGATTTGTCTGCGTGCAGGAGCGTGAACTGTAGTGCGTGCGTGCGTGCATGTGCGTGTGCACGTGAGCACAAGCTGTCATCCCTCGGTGTCCACCAGGAATTCACTTCCACCTTCCAGATGCATTGCCTTTCTTTGTTACCTTTGGGGCCCGTGTGCGCAGTGCAATAAGATCACACTCCTGGTGTGGAGCGGGTGCGCACATGCGCAGAACACGGCTCCTTTCCTTGCTGATCGCCTCTTCCTCCCGCGCACCCCTGCGCCTTCTGCTCTCGGTCCGCTTCTTACTTGCAAAGGGTCTTCAATTCTTCCATTCCTTCTTCGATTATTTTCCCCATCCTCTCCTCCTCCCCTCTCATGCAATCTCTTTTTCTCCTTTCCGTTTCACAAAGCTCTATCTCCCCGCTTCCCGTCACCCCCCTTTATTCTGCTTCTTCTATTTTGCGGGCTTCTCCTATCAAGCCTTTTCTATCACACCTGCGGGCTACTTCCCCGGTCCAGCTCACATATTCCCGCCCGGAGAAGGGAATGGGACAGGCCAGGCCACCAACCTGCATTGCGTCTGCTTCTTCTGATTCTCTTCACAAACCCGCAAAGGACCTTAGAATACCTCATGCAATCTGAATGCCGTGGTGGAAGTGGCTGTCAGGCTGGACCATTTGGAGAATGCTAGAAGCCCCCAAAAAGTGTTGTAGGGCCGTAGGTGCCCAGTTCTGGTTCTGATACAGTTGTTTCTCTGACTCACCTTCCATGCTGGGTTGCTTGGATCTGGGACAGCAGGACTGACGGGCACGGAGGACGGGCTGAGTGTGACGGACAGGTGTGCGAAGCAATCCTCATTGCACTTCCAGCTGATCTCCCTCAGGGCCACCTAGGAAACCCTGTTTCTGGAAGCATAACTGCGCATGGTGAAGTCATCCAGGAAGGGCTCTGATCCTCCTGGGAGCAGATTATAGTGGCACACACCTGTCACCACAGCACTCTGGGAGGCTGAGGCAGGAGGATGGCAAGGTTGAGCCCAGCCTGGGCAATTTAGTGAGACCTTGTCTCAGAATTTTAAAAAAATTTGCAAAGGCACTGAGGGTGATAGCTCAGTCCAAAGGCACCCAGTTCAGTTCTCAGTAGTATGAGAAAAGAGAGATAGCTACAATATGATTCGTGCCAAAGGTCTGTCCTTCGTCTGGAAATGTTTTCATGGGTTGCAGTTCTTTAGATTATTCTGGGGCTTTTGCAGGAAGGAAACTGCACCATGTATAGGAAGAGATGCATTTGAGTTAAGAATACTGGGAAAAATTGGTGTTAAGAATACTGGGAAAAATTGGTGTGTATTGTTCCCTAAGTGTGGGCACATGCTGATGAGCTAATGGGATCCTTTGTGAGAACTATGTTGTCATTAAGGGATGATTTCCATCATGATTGGAACATGCTAGAGTGCTCACATAAACATGGGCCATTGCCTCTGTCACAGCATGTGGATTCTTAATATGATCAAAAGACATGGTAAGCAGGGAATAATGTCATATGCCTGCAATATCAATGTTCTGAGAGGCTGAGGCAGGAGTATGGCAAGGTAGAGCTTAGCCTGGACAAATTACTGGCTTACTCAGACCCTATCTGGAATAAATAAGGTCTGGAAATGGTGCTCACTGTGAAGGTTCTGGGTTCAATCTCCAGTACACACAAAAGAGAGAGAGAGGAAAAGAGACAGAGAGAGAGAATGCAAGATGTACGAGGTTGCTACAGGTATAACCCAGCAAGCTGTTACATTTGGCTGTTTTTGATAAGAAAAAGGTGTACACTCTGGTGCAAGCCTGACATCCCAGCACTCTGAGAGACTGAGGCAGGAGGATCCCAAGATCAAGCCCAACCTGGGCAACTCAGTGACTGACTGAGACCCTGTCTTAAAATAAAAACATTTTTTTTAAAAAGAGGGCTGGGGATATAGCTCAGTGCGAAGGGCCTGGATCGAATGGCAAGCTCCGCAGAAACCAAACAAACTGTGATTTGAAGCAGCAAGTGAAGCCATACAAGGTGGCTCAGGTGTGTCCTCGCCTTTTAGTAATAAGCCAGGGGCCAGGGTTAGAGGTGCAATCAAAGACGCACTTAGTCCCGGGGCTGGAGCTTGTGTCCTCCAGCCTGCTTGCTCACCGGTGTCTGTCTGCCCCTGTGTTCCAGGAATCCTGAAGTGTAAGAAAGACAAGGCCTACGAGGGTGGCCAGTGGTGCGCTGCATGCTCCGGCCCCAGGGAATTGCACAGGTGGGAAATCCTCAAGCTGGCTGATGTCCCTTGCGTGAAGCCCTTCATCGAGTCCTCTCTGAGACAGAACCGAAGCTCGGCAGGCAAGAAAGAGGAGCAGGAGGAGCAGGAGGAAGAGGAGTCTGGGGACAGCGGGCCGGCTCTGCAGGGTGTGTCTGCCGTGTCCCGGTGGAACATCTCCTTCAACATGACGGACGAACATGGCAACACGGTGCTCTTGCTGTGCGACATCAGGAAGCCGAGGGGCCTCCACAGTATCCACTTAAACCAGACAGATCCCCCGGAGATTGACATCAGCGCCACCATCACACTGGACTTTGAGTGTCCCATGACTCGGGAGAACTACGAGAAGCTCTGGAAACTCATCGCTTACTACAGCGAGGTACCCGTGAAGCTGACCCGCGACGCCCTGCTCAGCCAGGCCCCCAGCGTGAGCTATCAGTACCGGCAGGCTGCCGATGACGATGCCCTCTATTACACAGGGGTGCGGGCCCAGATCTCAGCCCGGCCCACGTGGGTCTTGCAGCAGTCCATCAACATCCAGCTCAATCGGCGCCACAGCACCGCCAAGAAGGTCCTGCTGTCTTATTCTGCCCAGTATTCACAAACCATAGCAGCCAAAGACACCGAGCAAGCTCAGAGTAGAAGCTGGGTCATGATCGAGCCCAGCAGTGATGCACACAGAGCTCAGACCGTCCTGGAAGGGGTGCCTGCCCAGCTCAGCTGCCACGTGAGAGCCTCTGAGAGCCCGTCCATCTCCTGGGTGCTTCCCAATGGCTCCATCCTGAAGGCTCCCTTGCAGGAGCCGGAGGGAAAATTCTCTGTCCTCAGCAGTGGGTGGCTGAAAATCAACACCATGGAGCCCTCGGACTCGGGTTTGTACAAATGCATCGCCGAGGTGCGGGATGAGGTAGACCAGATGGTGTACCGGGTGCTGGTGCAGCCACCCACCACTCGGCCTCCCGAGGGGTCCGCAATGACCATCGAGAAAGACCCAGGGGAGCCTGTCATGCTTCCCTGTAGTGCGTCTGCCATCCCAGAAGCCCACCTCAGCTGGATACTTCCCAATAAGAGGATAGTTGATGGCTTGGCCAATGCATCCCACGCATACATGTTGACCAACGGAAGCCTTTCCATTCCCAGCGTGCAAGCCAGCCACAGCGGCTACTACAGGTGTGTGGCCGTCAACCTGCACGGGGCCGACCTTCTCACCGTGGAGGTCGCCGTGAAGAGGAAAGGCACTGGGCGGCCAGGAAAAAGAGGCAGACGCCCAGGGGCCCACACTCGCTCCAGATCCCGGGGAGACATCGCGGAGGATGAAGGAGGCTCCGGGATAGGAGATGAGGAGAAGCCTTCCAGGAAAAGGCTACATCCAAAGGACCAAGAGGTCTTCATCAAGGCAGAGGACGAGGCCACTGTGGGGGGCAGGATGCCCAAGAAGGCCAGGAGGAAACTCAAAGTCTGGAAGCCCTCGGAGAAAGACCAAGAGAGCAATGTCGCAGAAGGTCGCAGGGTGTTTGAATCCCGGCGCAGGGTCCATGTGGCCAGCAAGCAGATCAACCCAGAGCGCTGGGCGGATATCCTGGCCAGAGTGCGTGGTGGTAAAACTCTCCCCAAGACCACTGAAGTGCCCCAGGAAGCAGTTACCACGGTGCTTGCACTCGGGAGTCCAGAAGCGATGTTCCTGTCCCCTGTCATCTCTCCCCCATCTGTGTCTCCTGCACAAGAAGCACCAGAACCAGATCCAGATCCAGATCCAGAGGAGTCTTCAGCACAGGAGTCTCTCTTTGGTGAGGAAGAGCAGGGTTCCAGTACCATGTCCTCCCCGGGCATGCTACAGGAACATGGCCACAGAGGACTTGTCCTACCCGACCCCCAGGTTCCAGGCCCCCATCTGGATGAGGAAGGCCTTGATGATGATTTTCTGGAGAAGACTGAGGCTCTCTCTCCAACTGACATTGACCTCCAGTGGGAGCTGACCACTACCCTTGGATCTGATGCTCAGGGGTCAGCTACTCTCAGGACCACAGAGAAGCCCACTGTTGACCAGACAACCACGGATGCATGGTCTACACCAGTAGACATTGAACCCATGACACAACCCAGAAGGAACGAGGAAGAGCCTCCATGGGATAAGATCTCCTCGGCTGAGTCCCAGACAGTCAAGTATTTTCACCCAGATGGGGAGGCCAATTCACAAGTGGACGTGAAGACTTCTGAAGACATCTCTCCCACCATGAGAGCAAAGGTCGCCAGTGTGCCTGAATCCAGTGTGCCTGAATCATTTGAAAATTACTCTTTAGGGAAACAAGATGTCCCAGCCCAGTCACACCGACAAGAAAAACCAGACAGTGCCCTGCTGCTGGAAAGTAGTCTGAGCACTCAACGGGTTCCAGCTGGAAAGAAGGTCACAGAGTCACTTTGGGGAGAGTCCTCTGCATCCAGACATTCTGAGAGAGAAGGTCAAGTTATGCGAGCCACAACTGTGCAAGTGATGACCAGCACCTCTCCATTTATGCAGCCTGGGGAGGTCACACATGGAGCACTGCTGGACAGAGGAATCACCACAGGAGCAAAGGAGGCACCAAGCCAAGCAGCCACTCCACCGCCAGCACTGCCCACTCAGGCCTCCCGAAGGAGACCCAGCGGAAGGAGGAGACTGCGCCCCAACAAGTCTCGCCAACGCCAGAAACAAAGCTTAACAACAGTCTGTGCCCCCACAGAGACCTCTCCCACTCCACCTTCTCCACTGCCTGGAACGAAGATTCCTAAGCCTGCACGGAGTTCTGTGGTTCCCACCTCTTGGTGGGGCACCACCGTTCATGTCCCAAAGCAGTGGGATTCGGAGAAGGCTGCAGAATCTGGATCCAGGGGGACTGCTCGGAAGAGAAAAGGGAAAAGGCCCAATAAACACCAGCCAGGCACAGCTACAATGGCCCCAAAGACATCCGTGTCCATGCCCAGCTCCTCTCCAGAGACTGAGCCTGAGCCAGCCATCACTTCCGGTTCAGAAAATCTACTTTCACCTGCAGAAACTGGAGACCCAGACGTGGTGACCAGATTAGAAGATTATGTGACAACCACTCCTCAAACACATACACCTTACCCTATAGCCCACGAGACAGTTCCAATCACATATCAACCTGCAGCAGATACACAAGAAATGACAGCTCATGGTGCCACCCTTGTTAACAGTCACAGAAGTGACACCTGGCTCTCAACCAGTGAGCCAGACGGTGAGGAATTCTCAAAGCCTCACCCCTCGGTCTCCATGGTGGCAGAATCTGAGGCTGAGCCTGTCTCTGTGGGTACAGAATCTGAGGCTGAGTCTGTCTCTGTGGGTACAGAATCTGAGGCTGAGTCTGTCTCTGTGGGTACAGAATCTGAGGCTGAGTCTCTCTCTGTGGGTACAGAATCTGAGGCTGAGTCTCTTTCTGTGGGTACAGAACCTGAGGCTGAGTCTGTCTCTGTGGGTACAGAATCTGAGGCTGAGTCTGTGTCTGTGGGTACAGAATCTGAGGCTGAGTCTGTGTCTGTGGGTACAGAATCTGAGCCTGAGTCTCTCTCTGTGGGTGCAGAATCTGAGGCTGCTACTTCTCAGTTTTTACCAGCTGTCACCATCTCCACCTCAGTCCCACAGGTTGAAATCGGGTCTCCCGCTACCTTCCCAAGCATAAAAATAGAGCTGTCTTCAAGTCAGGCAGAAAGCACCCCCAGGGACTGGGGTGGTGGAGAAAGCACGGTGGCCCACATCCCTGCGGAAATGGGACCACGGAGTCCCCTCCCCACTCTTGCCTGGGTGGGGGAGCTGCCGACCTCATCCTCACACACGGCTGCTCCATCTTCAGCGGCAACCACCGTGAGGCCAGTACCTGTTACTTCAAGACCACCTCCTACATGGACCGAGTCCAAGCACAGCATCTTCTTGAATTTGGTAGGAAATCCTGCAGCCAAAGCACCTGCAGAGGACAGACAGGCAGTGCTGCCTCAGTGGGGACAGAAACAATTGTCCACCCCATCTCCCAACTGGGACAGATTTAATGGCTCTGCACAGCAAGGGCTGGCAAAGGGGCAGATTGATGGCGGGACCACAAACAGCTTACTGCAGGGTTCAGAGGGTCATCTCCAGCCCACGGAAGGGCACACTGCACGCCCACCGGCCAGAGACCCTGCAAAACCCACCCCACCAAGGGGAACAGGGACACCACCGCCCAAGGTCACCCAAAGCCCGTTTAGGTTCTTCACAACATCCCCACCACCCCGTTACTTCACCAACAAACCAGAGATAACTTCATATCCGTCCAGGCTTCGGCCAGAGAGCAAACAGTTCACAACTCCAAAATTACTCCTCACGACAACTCTTGTTCCATCTCGACCGTCCAAACCCGGTATCTCTGGTAGGTTGACTGACCAAAGAACAAACCAGTTCCATGGATATTCCAAACCATTTGGAAATAATAACATCCCAGAGCCAAGAATCCCTGTTCTGGAGCCACCAAAGCCGAGACATCCTTACTATCCCGGTGGAAGATTCCCGTTCTTTACCAACTGGACTTTCACCTTCCCACAGTTGAGGGTGACCCTTAAGCCCCAGACGCCCACCTCTCCAGCACCAGTAACAGGAGAAAGAAAAGCCACCCGTGGCCCCTATAACAGGTTTCCTTCTCAGGGCTTTCTTCATGTGGATTTGGGGCCGCCAGCGCCCCCAGTACTGCACCCGCCCCGGACCACCACGCCACCTGCAACTCACTTTCACAACGGACCCTTGGTCTACACTACCCAGAGCTCAGGCCCCTCTCTGCCATCTGCCAGCCAATCGCCTGGGAGTTCCCATGACAACAGAATACAGATCTTCGCCAGAGGACCTCCTGCTTCCAAATTTTGGACCTTGGGAGAAAAGCCCCAAATTATCACCAAATCCCCGCAGACCCTGTCTGTCACTGCGGAGTCAGATGCCACATTGCCCTGCGAGGCAACAGGCAAACCCAAGCCCTTCATCACCTGGACAAAGGTTTCCACAGGTAAGACACAGAAGCCTCTGCCTTGTAACCACAGTTACAGGGGCGGGACCTGAAGGATGTTTGGGTTGGATAGAGGCCTGAGAATGGAGACACATGCATGGTCCTTTCTGGAGCTGAGGGTGGGTGTGAGATGTTTCTCCTCTTTTTGTAGGGAGAACACTTAAAATCTACTCTTTTAACAATTTTTATACATAAAATACGTTGCAGTTGGGTATCGTTATCATGAGCAGTATCAAGCTCTAACATTTTATTACTCCTGCCTACCAAAGTTTGTAGCTGTGGACCGACATCCTGTCATCCTGGTAAACACCATTCTGCTTGTCCTTTTCTATGAGTTGATCTTTTTATTTATTTTATTTTGGAGTTTCCCTCAGCAGGTGAGATCATGCTCTGTCTTTCCCCTCCTGGATCATTTCACCTAACATGATATTCTCCAGTTTTCTCCATGTTCTTACAAATGGCAGAATTTCCTTCCTATTCATGGCCAAGTAATATTCTACCATGGACATGCACCACATTCATCCATTGACAGGAACTGGGTTGGTTCTGTGCCATGGCTGCTGTGAACATTACTATGATATGAGAGCAAAACCTCTCTTCAACCCACTGACTTCCTGTCCTGTGGCTCCATAAGTGGAAACGGGGTGGCTGCATTGTACAGTAGCCCCATGTTTACTTTTTCAAGGAACTTTTCCATAATGGCACCACCACCTACATTCCCACCAGCAAAATGTGTGAGAGGGTTCCTCTGTCCCCAGAGTCTCGCGTTACTGATTGCTTTTCTGTTGCTGAAACAGAGCAACAGATGCCCACAGCTTACAGGAGAAGTTAGTTTTTTTAGGTATCTCTTAAAGCAACTCAGTCTAACCACCACAAGTCCAGCAGTCCCCAGTCCCCAGTACTTCCTGTGATGCATCTCTTGAACACAACCACTCTCACCAGAGTAACATGTTGTCTCTCTCTTTTTGAGGTTTTAATTTACATCTCCCTGATGGTTTGGCCCTCAGAGTTTCTCTCTCTCCTGTTTGCTTTTGTAATTTTGAGCATCAAGAGAAGGACAAAGCGGTCCCAGTGCAGTGATACACACCGACGATCCTCCCTCTCTAGGAGGCTGAGGAAGGCGGGTTGCAAGTTTGCGTGCAGCCTGGCCACACCTTTCTCAAAATATACCCCAGAAAAAGGGCTGGGAATGCAGTTGAATATGAAGGTCCTGAGTTCAAGTCCCCTGAGGACTCTAACTCTTTCTGGAAGATCCCTAGATGGAATAGCTGGGTGGAACAGAATTTCTACTTGTCCTTACAAATTTCCACAAATACTCAGTAATAAAAATAATAGTAAGAATTCAGACGCTTTGAGGCCTCAGGCTGTGTTCTGCAGTTCCTGCCCCACTTGACTGGATTTCTTCTCGTCCAGGTGCCCTGCTGACACCCAGCACGCGTGTCCAGCGCTTCGAGGTCCTAGCCAACGGGACGCTGCTCATCCGCAGGGTGCAGGTGCAGGACCGCGGCCAGTACCTGTGCACGGCCAGCAATGCGCACGGCGTGGACAAGAGGGGCATCCTGCTGGCCGTCACCGTGCAGCAGCCGCGGATCCTGGCGGCCCCCTCCCAGGACGTCACGGTGCACCTGGGGGACACCATCGCCGTGGAGTGCCTGGCCAGGGGGACCCCGGCGCCTCAGATCTCCTGGATCTTCCCGGACGGGAGGGTGTGGCACACAGCATCCACCACAGAGGGCAGGGTCACCTTGCACGAGAACAGGACCCTGTCCATCCGGGACGCATCCTTCGCGGACAGCGGCGTGTACAGGTGCGTGGCCAGCAACGCGGCGGGCTCGGACAGCCTGGCCATCCGGCTGCAGGTGGCTGCGCTGCCTCCGCGCATCCGGCAGGAGAAGGCAGAGAACATCTCGCTGCGCCCAGGCCTCAGTGTGCACATCCACTGCTCGGCTGAGGCAGCGCCTGTGCCTACCCTGCGCTGGGTGCTCCCGCAGGGCTCCCACATCCGCCCCTCTCAGTTCCTCCATGGCCGCCTCTTCGTCTTCCCCAATGGGACACTGTTCATCCGCAACCTGGCGCCACGGGACAGCGGACGCTACGAATGCGTGGTCAACAATGCGCTGGGCTCTGCGCGCAGGGCAGTGCAGCTCAGCGTGCAGCGCACTGCGGCCCACGCACGCATCGCCAGCGCCTCGCCCCGCAGGACCGATGTCAGCTATGGGGGGACCCTGCAGCTGCACTGCAGCGCCTCGGGAGACCCCTGGCCACGCATCCTCTGGCGCCTGCCATCCAAGCGCATGATCGACACGCTCTTCAGGTAAGAGGGGACCCCTCCCCCTGCGTGCTCGGCTTCTGCAATGTGGGGTTCAGAGCTGGAGTCCTCGTCTTGCAGGAGGAAGATGCACACAAGGAAAGGTTGCCATTTAGTGGCCCAGCATGGTGGCTCATGCCTGTCATCCCAGATCGCTGGGAGGCTGAGACAGGAGGATTGCAGGTGCAACACAGACAAACCTGGGCAACAAAGCGAGACGCAGTCTTAGGTTTTAAAATAATCAATCAATCAGTCGATCAAGTTATATACATAAATGAAAAGTTCTACAAGGGCTGACGTTGTAGCTCTTTGGGAAGGTCCTGAGTTGAGGCTCCGTGAACGCTAAACATGAAAGCAAAGAAATACACACAAAAAATCCCACAGATCAAGAACATAAAATTGGTCTTTTCCTTTTATTGCCTACTACTCAGAGAGAGAGAGAGAGAGAGAGAGAGAGAGAGAGAGAGAGAGACCTAAGAAATCTATTTATATGGTTGTATTTGGGGCTAGAGTATTCAGCTTAGAATGACAACAGTTGCCTAATGAACTCCAGTCCAAACCCTTAAAAAGAGAAAGAATAGAAAAAAATAAGGAATGAGAGAGAGAGAGAGAGAGAGAAAGCAGAGATAAAGAAAGAGAGGAAAAGGAAGAAAAAGAAATAAAGAAAAACAGACAATGGTTATATTTAACTTCAGATAGAATCTGAGGAAATGATAAAGCAATGTCGTTTCCTAGCTGGGCTGTTATCAAGAGGTCCGAGTTTCAGGTCTTATGGTGAAACACTTTAGCAATGGAAGGAATTACAGGAGGAAGATGGGTTTCTTAGGGGAAAGCACACTTGGAAAATGCACATGCATTTTGGCTTCAAAGGCAGCCACTTCCTGATCGAGTGAGCACAGATTCTAGCAGCAGAGGTTGAGGGTGGTGTTTCTCACCAGGGAGACTTTCACCCTTAGGTGACACTTGGCAATGTTTGGGGAAATTTCCTGTTGTCACCCAGGCTGGGCTGCTCCTGGCCCTGGAAGTGGATCCCAGAGATGCTGCTCAGAGTCCTGCAGTGCACAGCACAGCCCATGCAGAACTTCCAGCCCCAGACGTCCACAGGACTGAGGCTGAGACAGTCTATAGGAGAGATCACTTCCTTCTTTCCCTCCTTCCTTCCTTCCTTCTTCCCTCCTTCCTTTCCTTCCTTTTTTCCTTCCTTCCTTCCTTCCTTCCTTTTTATATGTACCATTTATCGTCTATCCATCTATTACTCATTCAATCAGTCTATCATCTATCTATCTATGTATCATCTACCTATCTATCAATGATCTATCATGATTATATCAGCATCTATCTGTGTATCCATTTCTGGTTGCACTTACTTCTATCTATAACTCTATCTACATCTATCTCAAAATTATTATCTCTCTCCCCTATCACTTTCCCTATCCATCCACCCATTTATCTATCCATCCATTCTTCATGTCTGTGTATTTATCATTTAGTATCCATATAACTAGTTCTATCTCCCATCCATTTCCATCTCTCTGTGTGTATGTATCTATGTATCTATGTATATCTATCTATGTATCTAAAAGCTAATATCTCTTCCTCAACTGTAATCCATCCCTACACATATCTGTTCATCCACCCATCCACCCACCATCCATCCACCCATCCATCCACCCATCCATTCAT
>PVLD010035085.1:0-12097 GCA_004027595.1 Dinomys branickii | reverse complement strand
CTACTACGCGTCAAATGGGAGCGTTCCTGCTCTGCTGTGGAAGGGATGTTTGGAAGATGCCGCTCAAACCGTGAAAGTTGTCAGGGAATTCTGGTGAGGTAGAGTTATGATGCAAAGTCAGGCTTCAAGGGCTCCTCCAGGGTAGAATTTAAATGGGAGCCTTTTGGACTGTGGGGCATAGGCTTTTGGGGAGTTCAAGAGAGCACCTTACCTCTCTGTCCAGTGAAATCCCCTCTGAAGGGAATGGTGCTTCCTGGAATGTGTTTTTGATAGTTCTATCCTGCCCTAGAAGGTCTTTCCAAAGCTTAGGTTTGTGTTGCTCCTTTCTGTTCCTACCCCCACTCCTGGAATTAAATTGGAACTTCATGTGTTACCTGTTAACTTCGTGACAGGATGTGCTGGCTCCAGGGAGTAAATGTGTCACAGTAGGTGACATGTAGGACTTTGGTCTGCATGTATAAATTTTATTTTATACATGCAGCACAGGGGATGAACCCAGCACTTCATGCATGCTAGGCAAAGTCTCTTCCACGGTGCTACCTCAGCCCCTGGGACTCCATTTAAACCAGTGTGGTGTGGTTCACAGGCTCTTTGGCTCTCATAGAATCTTCTTTTATAGTTTTATAGTGTTTGTTGGCACTGTTGAAAAGTGTATGTTAGATACATATCTCTTGATAGGTTCTCTTTGGAATTGGTGAGATAAAAATAATGATATTAAGTTGTATATATGTAGCCATGCATATCTCTATGAAGACTTGGTCACTAAAGAACTCTACTTACAATGTCTACTCTGTGCATTAAGTTCCTACTCTTTAAAAAAATGAACAAATACCATAGAGAAATGCAAGTTTCATTTCCTGAATTTACTTGTACAATGTAAATAGGTCTGTGCAGCACTCTAAGAGCTTCATTTCTTTCTTATTTTTTATTAACATGTGTAAGTTGCACACATTCATGGGGCTCAGTGTGATATTTCCACACATGCACATAGCATGCATTTATCACACCCAACCTCCCCTCACCTCACCATTTCCCAGCCTCTAGTCATCACTAATATGCTTCTAGGTTAACTTTTAAAAGCTTTATTTTTGATAGCATCTTGTAGAAACTTTGACAATTCAATGTGCTAGTGAACTGAACAACAATACTTGCTAGAATAGGCTTTGAAGTTAAATACATCTGGTTCAAACAGGCATCTGCCTTTACCCTACATTATCTGAGTGACCTTGAGCAAGTCACCCAAACTCTTCTTTGTTGAGTGTTTAGCTCTATGCTCATGAAATGCTATTGATGTGCCCACATTAACCCACAAGGTGTGATCAAACAACATGGTAAATGTTTAAATTTTTAAGAAAATTATTACACTGAAAGATATATTGGCATTAATCTCAAAATCCTCCTCCTTGATGCAAACACACTTATCTCATTGTTCTTTGGCACTTTCTGAAGCAGTTCTGGAAATTCTCTTTCATGAGTGTCTTTGGTGTGCTGTCTTGGCTGTTCTGATGTCCTGAATCAATTCAAAACATTGTCCTTTCATGGTCATTTTGACTTTGAGGAAGAGCCAGAGCTTGCATGGTACCATTTCTGACTCTTTCTCAGAGTTATAGCTCTCTCTCTCTCCCAGGCACCAGATATAATGAATGAGGCAGATGAAGACATACCATTATGTTTTTATTAGATGGAAATTGTGGTAATTGGTTAACCAATAAGGGGTGAATGTTTAAATAAAAATATTTATTATAGTAAAAGACACATTGCCTACTCTTCCTCAAAATACACCAAACACTCCCTTGCTTCCAACACACTTAATCCATTGCTCTTGGCTATTTGCCTTGTACTGTAATAAGATTTTTGAAAATTTAAACATCGTATCTTTTACTCACCCCAAGTGTTTTTCTCACGCCTTTAGTTGGATTCAGTTGCTGAGACCCTCTGTCACCTCACTTTACAAGTAATATTTTTTAAATTTCTCCTTAAAAATATGGAGGTCTGCCAGCCCCTCCACACAGGCTGAGCTCTGTGTGGGGGCTAAGTTGCAGGTCATCCTGACACTTTACCCTTTTGGGGTCCTTGTAGGCACCTACAGCACTCATGGCCTGAATGCAGCCCCCGTCCCCTGCCTGGGACCCCTCTGTCTTCTCCTGGGGTGCTCAGATGACAGGCGTGTGGCACATGTGGCATGGGCTGTGCCTGCACTCTCTGCCTCTCTTTGAACCTGGGCCTCCCTTTCTCTCCCAGGGACAGAAGCACATCTGCGCCTCGGCTGCCAGGAGTGGGGCTTCTTGAAGTCATTACCTAAGGTCATTCTCTGTGGCCTTCCCAGCGACACCCACCACACTCCCTACTTCCTTGAGCTTTTGAACTCCCCCAGCCGCCTGAGAAAACTTTCCCATTGCCTTTCAAGTCTCCGCAGCCATGCACATGTGTGTCTCTCCTACTGATGTCCAGACAGCCTGGATGTGGCATCCCAGGTGGGTGTGGGGAGGACAGGGAGCATCCGTCTCACTTCTGCTTGATGGCTTTGTCCATATGTGTCCCTGATGTTGTGCTGAGAACATCCAGTCCCCACTGTGCACTGACAGAGAGCCTCTACACTGTTCCTCAGGGTGTCCTGCTTCCCAGACATCTCTCTAGAAAACCGTGCATCCCTGCAGCCTCTAGACTGCCTGTTCCTTCCTGTACCCAGGTCCTGCCTCCACTCCTCACCCTTTTGAGATTGATTCTTTTAATTCTGTTTCTTCTCATAAATTCCTTTTGTGCTTAAGATAGTGAGATTCTGTTTCCCTCTCCTGTAATCAAATATAAGGGGTGATCAAAAAACACAGTGAATGTTTATAACAGAAAAATTTGTCACAGGAAAAGACACATTTCTCAGAATCTTCCCTCTCACTTCTAACACTCATCCTGTCATCCTTGCCACTTTTGACCACTCCAGAGCTCTGGAGTCCTCTTTCCTGAGCATCTTTACAGGATGTGATAACAATACAATGAATACTGCTGCCGAGTGCCAGCCAATAAATCTGCGGTCCTGGAAAAATGTGACAGTGTCCTCATCCACTTTAATCACCACATCTAGCATGGTACAATTTCTCTTTCTCAAAGTTAAAATGACCCTGAAAGTAAAAACTTCAAACTTATTTAGAACATGGAGGCAACCATAATAGTACAACTAAAGACACTATGAAAAAGGGCTCCAGAACTGCTTCAGAAAGCAGGAAGAATGATGGAATAAGTGTGTTTGAATTGAGGGGAGATTCTGGGGGGGGATTTGTGGCAATATGCCTTTTGCTGTAACAGAATTTTAAAAATTTAAACCCATACTGTAGATTTCAGTCATACAGTATAGCTCTACCAACTGGTTAGTCCAAACAGCTGCACTTCTCAATCTACATGTGAGGGCTTTCTGAAAATCCATGTTTGGAAACAAAGGCTTTGGCAATTGCACTCAGAAGGAACTTCCTGTTCTATTGACTAGACTCTCTTAATCATTTGGTGAAGGAAGGAAACAGAAGAGAGGACGAGTGTCTAAACCGTCTGAGGTCAATGCTTCTCAAAGCTTAGGGTGCCTCAGCATTACATGCAGAGCTTGTTAAAACAGCCATTTTTGGGTCCCATACTCAGAGACTCTGACCCAGTAGTCCTAAGTAGCAAAAACCCTGGAGTCAGAATCTTAGACAAGCTCTGGGTGACCCCATGCTGCAGGACTAAGGACCACAACTTGAAGAATAAATCCTTAAACATTATCCTTCCCCCAGGCAAGAGAGCCTGGAGCACAGGACTAGACAGGATGGATGGCCTTCAGTGTGAACTGTACGGATGTATGCACGTCATGGGTGTCACTGATGGCTGAGGTGGAGCATGTGTTCAGGGGCTGGTGCATCTCCGTGAATCAGCCTGGTGTTCCCCACAGCACACAATGGGCCACTGCAGTAGAACCAAAAACCAAAAAAAAAAAAAAAAAAAAACCAAAGGAAAAAAAAAACCAAAAAAGCAAGTGAATGAAGAAGACCTTGAGGAAACACAAGACTGCCCCAGGGACTGTTAGTGGAGACAGCAGGGACCGGAGCTGAGCCCATTCATCCCACTTTGACCCGGATCCTCATCCTCTACCCAAACTCCTTGTATATGTCTCTCTTCCAAACTATCTTCTTCACGTTCTTCCAAACCTAGCTCTGAGCTTACCTCTGCTAAGATCTCTTTCCCATCATCTTTATTCTGCATCAGCCCAACATCTACATACTGAGCTTTTGAAATGTTGATAACAACTAATAACAGCCCCTCCTCTTCCTCTTCTTACACTGCTGGAGATCTGTTTATCTCTTGTAAGCCTTGCGTCAACCTTATGAGGAATTATTATCTCATTATAGATGAGGAAACAAAATCAGAGAAATAGTTTACCGTAGATGAATTACTTAGGAAAAACTAGTGGTGAAATTTCAACCTGTTCTGACTCTACAATCTGTGTCTAAGATCCCACCGTACTAAATCAGTTCAGTTCAGCTCAGTGTGTGTGTGCATGTGTGTGCGTGTGCACGTGTGTGTTGACCAGGTTTTCTTGACTAGGTTTGAGGCAGGAGATTAGGGACAGGCCAGCTGGCTGGGTGAGTAGATGTGACCTTTCCATCGGAGTGATCCAGGACTCATGTGCAGAACAGTTCCCAAGCCCTGCACCTGGGTCCAATCAGAAAGTGCTCTCTTCAAGTCTTCTGGCACCAGATCAAGCAGGTTTTTGACAGAATGGTCTGCGATCAGGCCACCATTAATTTTGTGGCCAATGTGAGCTCTTTCAGTGGCCTGCTGTCACTCTGCAGAGCATGCTTCTTTTTCTACTTTTAATAAATGTAAACTCTCACTACCTTTCACATGTTTCTTGTCTAATTCTTTGTTCAGGACAATAAGAACCTGGGAAGAATTTCTAGAAGGAACCCACGGTGCCCCAGAGCCCCTGTACCAGGTTCACATGCTATGAAGCACTTAGGGTCACAGTTCTTTCCAGAGTAATCATCTAAGAAACACTGTTTGCCACTGATGCGATGTTCTCTGACGGCTGATATTTCTGAACACAGGCAGGGCTGGGCACATTACTGGAAGAGGGAAACATTTTTTCCTACTTACCAGTCAGTCATGTTTTCCATTCATATCTATGAGGCAGATTAAAAATCAGCTTCCCAAGAGGAATAAAGAGCTTATTGTTTGTCAACTCTATTGAGAGTCTGTTGTGAGCAGACCACGAGGCTTGGACCTAGAGGGAGCCACAGAATACGACCTTAATTTGGGAGGTCTCAGACACAAGTTTCCTGGGACACAGAGTTGCAAGAGGCAGAGCCAGCCATGAGAGAAAAAAAAACAGGATCAGGCTGAACTTGGACGCAAGAAATGCCTGTTCTTGGGCCAGGCTGCAAACCATCCCTCATGCTGACCCTAAAGGCATGTGGCAAACACAAGGGCCTTTAGGAAGTGTGCCCCGCACAAGGGTGCTGGGTGAGTGGTAGCGCTGCTAACACAGGTGCTCATTCACTGAGCACGGACATCCGGGCTGTGGCTGAGAAGGTGCAAGAAACATTCAAGCACTCATTCATTCAGTCATTCAGGCAACCCATAGATGTGTGTGGCTTGCTGAGCTTGACCCTGGGGTTACAGCTGTGAACAAGAACGAGGGCATCCTGCACTGTGGGGCCCGTGACAGAGCAACCACTAAGTCCTAATGACACTAATGGTTATCTCATTACCGATGTGAGCCAGGTTGTGAAAGAGGAGGCTTCCGGTGTTACAAGAGGGCTTGGGCTGCAGGCTGGACTGGGTGGAGTGAAAATGCCCCCGGCTAAATGGCAGGAGTTCAAGACTAAGGTCCAAGAGCGATGGCCTGAGTGCCTGCAGTTCATCTGGATCAGGGTGAGGCAAATGCTTTCTGGTGGTTCCAGCCCTGCCTTGCCCCTGAGGAACAAGCCATTGCATTATGCAGACAGACCCCCTTGCCAGTGCTGGGGAGCGAGCAGGGACATGGAGTGAGGGCTGGACCAGAAGAGCCCTTCCTTGCTGTGGCAGGATGACCCTGGGCAAACCGTCTCCATTTTAAGAGATTCAAAAACTTCTGGGTCTCAGTTTCTTCATTTGCTGGTGGCTGCTCTGCCAGCTTTATTGGATTCACAAGTGAGAATGGGAAAGGATTTTGTAAACTATGCAAAGCTGGAGATCTTTATGACGAGATGGAACACACACACACACACACACCCTGAGCTTAACGAGCTCCAAGACCTTTACAGCCCAGTGCAAACTGCAGGGTTCATGAAGCACTGGAAGGGTTGGGTCTAGAGAGGCTCCCACGAGCAGCTTCAGAGAGAGGAGGGAGGCACAAGGAAGGAGGAAGTGGCCGCTGGACATTCCACGAAGGTGGCATGTGTGAAGGGAGGGCTTGGAAGGGAGGAGTCCTGGAGTGAAGGTATTCTTGGCAGGAGCCTGGGCCTCAGTATGGGGGAGCAAGAACCTGAAGCAGAGAACAACCTCCCTGCCTCCTTTTTTATGATCCTGGTTTAGTCCAACCTCACTTTGAATTTAGCTATCAAGGAAATTTAATTCTATCCCAGAGAAGAGAGTCTTGTTTGTGTATAAAAGGGACAGAGATCAGGTGGTGCTGGAAATATGGGCCACTCTGAAGAGCAAGGAAGTGAAGTTAGAATCCCTAACTTACATTCTGTAAAAGGGGAATTTTAGATGGGTCAGTGACCAACGTGGGGAGTGTGAAAATATAAAGCCATGTAACCAACCAAAGAAGAAAAGGTAAGAGAATGTTTTTATGAACTTGGGATGATAGGAAAGGACTCATAAAGAAGAATCCCAAAGCACAAAACTTAGGTCAAAATATCACTAGGTGTGACCATAATATTATGACATTTTTGGGTTCCACGAAAGACATATAAATATTAAAGAAGGTCAACAGATAAAGAGGGAAGTTTTTCAATGCCTTAAACAATTGGGGATAAATAGAATCAACAATGAGTTCCTGTAGACTGATGAGAAAAAAGAGAAAATCCAACAGAAAATTACCAAAGACTATGAGCAGGCAAATCATGGGGATTTTTAAATGAACAAGGACACAAAAAGATGCCAAACTAACTAATAATCCCCAAATGCAAGAATTGTATTTATGATCACTAAATCAGCAAAATTTAGGACACCCAAAAGCTACTAACCAGCCTATAAGGAATGGAAATCTATGGACCTTACAGATCCTGGCACACCTGAGAATAAGTTTTATGTCTGAAATGTACTTAACTGTGGAAAGTGTGTGACTCCTGACCATAGGGGAATGCCATGGAAACGCTCCGCCAATCACAGTCCTGGTCCTTATGGATCAGGTGAAGGTCTGAGAGCACCCTGAGGGGGAGATAAAAGGAGGAGGATGCCTCCCCTGCGATAGTGCAAATCACCAGCAACAGGAAGCCAGAAATACTACACCAACACAAGTAGATCTTAATAAAATTATTTTCTGTGAAAAAAGAAATATAACACAATAGCATTTATGTAAATTAGAAACATAACAGTAAGGCCCTTATATTTTGCAAGAATGCATTCATATTCAAATATCGATACCCAACACAATGACTTGGCACCCACATAACAGCAAGAGAGGTGGATAATGTGCCACTCAGGAAAGCAGAAACCTCTGTAGATATTTCAAACAGAGGGGATTTAATATAGGGGATTGGTTATAGGGGCTCAGAAGACAGAGATCAGAAAGGGGACATTGAGATAACTGAAACACTGTGACCACAGAGAAAATCTGTACCATCCGTAGCTGATAGAACAACAGGGAAGAGATGGTGGTGCTGGACCTGAGTTGAGAGGACACAGACCAAGGGTGGTGGGATGACAAGGCACTCAGACCTCCAGCGTGGGGAACAGTGGGTGCAATGGCTGCTGTGGGGACCAGAGCTGTGGTGTCCTGTGGTGCTGGCGCTGCTCATAAGAGGTGAGAAATGGAAGAGTTCTTGGGTTCTCCTGCTTTACTATTTCTAGCCAGCAACCCCATAGCAGAACCTGCTGGGAAGCCAGCTGGCAAAGAAGTCTGGGAAATGATTGGAGAGCTCAGGTGTGTTAGTTGCCTTTCTGTATGGGGAACAGATGCTTGACATACACAACTTAAAGGAGGAAAGGCCTGTTTTGGCTCATGGTGTCAGAGGGCTCGGTCCATGGTCAGTTGGCTCCATGGCAGAAGCATCATGGTGGAAGGGCATGGTGGAGGGAAACTGCCCTCCTCATGGCACCTGGGGAGAGAGAGGGAGCAGCAAGATCCAGAGAGAGAGAAGGGGCTGGGCACAAGGGTACACATTTTCAGGTCACTCCTCCAGTGATCAACTTCCTCCAACCAGTCCCAACCTCCTAGTAACACACTGAACTGTGAACACATCAGTGGATTAATCTGATGGAGTGGACACCTCACAATCCAATCACCTTCCAAAAACCCCATCCCCAAACACATGAGCCTTTGGGGGACATTCTTTCACCTAAGCTAATCATAGACCTAAGTGTCTATGGTTAGACTTCAGGGCTGAAGCTACAGAATGTCTGGAAAATACAAAAAGAAATCTCAGTGATTTTGGATTCGGCCAATATTTCTTATATCTGATGCAATAAGCATGAACTGTAAATCTTCTAAAGCACTAATAAATTGAAGATATCAAAACTAAAACATTTGCTTAGCAACCGCAAAATTGAAAATACAGGTCATTATTGGAAACATATTTTTTAAAGAAAATATAGCTCATAAAAGATGTGTAATATATAATGAACTCTGCTCATTCAATGATAAAGAGACAAATAGCCTATTGAAAAAATGGACCAAAAGGTGGGCATGGCTGTAGTCACAGTACTTTGATAGACTGAGACAGGAGAGTCTCAAGTTTGAGCCCAACCTGGGCAACTTAGTGAAACCGCGCGTCAAAAATGATGATGATGATAATAATAAAAATAAATGGCTAAGAACGTAGCTCAGAGCAAAAGCCCTGGGTTCAATCCCCAGTACTCCTTTCCCCACACACAGAAAGGAGAGCGAAATTTGAACAGACATTTTCCTAACCTTATAGAGATGGCAAGTAAGCACGTGAAAAAATACTCAACATCATGAGTTAAACACACTAGAAAAATGAAAGTTTAACCACAGTGAAATACTTTTAGGCTAAAAATTAAAAGATAAATCAAATCAAGTATTGGTGAGGCTGGGCAATACTACTGCTGTGACTGCACCAGGCACAACTGTTTGGGAAAGAAGTTCGCCAGTGTTTTATTTTTCTTTAATTAAATAGGTGCCTGTTGCGTGCCTGTCATTCATTTCCTAGGTATATACTGAAGAGAAATAGGTTCAAGCAAAGACTTGTATGAGGATTATCACAGCAGCTTTACATATAAGAACTAAAAATAACCCAAAATTCCCACAAAAAAACTGGAAAAAATCCAAACGTCCATCAACAGGGTGAGGAGGTAAAAATCGTGGGATAGCTGTGCCACAAAATATTACACAACAAATAAAAAGGAATGAACTAATAAAATGCCCAGTGGCACAGATGACTCTCAAAATGATTATGTTGAAAGAAACTAGCCAAAACAGAGCACATATGCTAGGATTCCATTTCCATAAAGCATTAGAAGGTGCCAGCAAATTTATAGTGGGCAGAAGCTGACAGTGGTTGCCTGGAGACACTGGGGGTGGGTTGAAGATACATGGGCAGAGAAGACAGCAAGGCAGGTAAGACCCCAAGGATCCTGAGGAAATTCTGGGGGGTAAGGGACAAGCTCATCATCTTTATTGTGCTGATTCTCGTGTATGCAGCTGTCATAATTCATCAAATGAAATACTTGAAATAGGTACAGTTCGTGCTACATCAGTTATACCTTAATATGCCTGAAAAGACTGAGCGCTGCGAGTAAGAGGTCATGTGATGTAAGTTCTTCCAGTGCTGGGCCGGAAGTCACAGTGTCCCCTTAGCTAAGTTACTCAAGCACATGGGTCTCAGCTTGTTCCCCTGTGCTCAGGGAGCTTCAGATTAGATCAAGGGTGATGGCTGCCTATGCTCTCAGGGGCCAGGAGGGACATAAAAATGAACGCTTAAGCTGGATTCTCTGTGGAGAGGGCTGGGGCTGTGGCTACGCTGAGGACTCACGCCCCTGTCCAGAAGGCAGAGGACAATAGCACCCAGCTCTGCTGCTTTGATGGAACAGGGGCAGGAATGCTCATGTTTCAGGTTTGACAAGAGAGGCCAGGCTTCCAGATTTCTAAAATGACACCTTCTTGTTATCAAATGCAGGCAATTAACATTAAAAAAGTCAAGACACCATGTAAGCCAAACCTACACACGTAGAGACAGACCCAGCCTGAGCCCCTCCAGTCTGTGGCCTCTGTTCCTGGTGCCAATGGCAGATACTCTCCATAGTCCTTGACCAAGGATCAGCTCTCAAGTTTCAGCCAAAGCTGCTTTCCTGTACCTTGCTGACAGGACTTTTCTATCAGTGCACATCTGCATTCTGCTGCTCTTCCCCTACCTTTGCCCCACATAATGCTTCATCTCTTAGTAGGCCTTGAACTCTTATTTCTTAAGTTCATTGGGGAGAATTCTTATATAACTTTAGAGTTGAAAGAGGGTGGTCTATGCCCCAAATAATTGAAAGCAAAGACTTGAGCAGATTATTTTATGTCAATGTTTATAGTAACATTATTCACAGTAGCCTAAAGCTAGAAACAACCTAGTTGACCATGGGTGGCTGGATAAAGAAAATGTGGTACAACACAGTGGAATATTATTCAGCCTTGAAAAAGAGAGAAATACTGACACATTATACAGCATGGAAGAAGCCTGAAGATGCTATGTTGAGCGAAACAAGCCAGACACAAAAAGGCAGACAATATGTGGGTCTGCTTATATGAACTACCTACAAGAGTCAGATACACAGCTACAGAAAATACCACGTCATTGGGAAGTGAAAGGAGGCAGAAACAAGGAACTATTGACTGTTCAATGAGTGGAGAGTTTTAGTTTGAAGATGAAAATATTCTGAAGATGGATGCATGGTATTGATGGTTGCACAATGTAAAAGCACCCGACACCACTGAAAATTACACTTAGAGAGGTACAAATAGCACATTTTATTCATGATGTAAAATAAAATTTTGTGGAAAAAGCTGGGCATATGTGTGGGATTTCTAATAAGAGAGGCTCTTCCCAGCATGCTCTGCAGAGGAAGCACTGCCCCAACCCCACTTGGCATCTTGTCCCTGTGATTCCTTCCTCACAGGCCAAGGGGACCATCTGTGGGTTGCTGAGGCTCCTCAGCCTCCGCTCCTGGGGAGGAGTGACTCTCAGCTCGCTCCAGGCTCTGAGTGTTGCAGAGCGCAGAGGCCGGGGCCCCACTCTGGGAAATCCACCTCCTTGTGGAGGGTGCTGGTTGCCACATCTGTTACTTAGTCTCCCAGATTACGCTAGTGTACTGAGGCTTGAGAACTACTGACTCCAGATATTTAGAAATCCAGTAGAACATTTCATGGGTGCATATCAGAGGTGGGGCTTTCACAGTGCTGAGCAGATGCCCCCAGAGCAGCCAGGGCAGGTGGTTTGTCTTGGAAAGGCCCCCACAGGGGTTGAGGCACTGAAGTCTGAGTATTTGTACCCTGAACAAAGGCAGGAAATGAGCAGGCTACATGGAAGGGACTTGTTTGGTGGAGGGAGAAACAAATAGGTTTAGAGTGCAGTAGGAAAACTTGAAACAAAAGGACCTACAACTCCAAGGTGAAGTGTTTGGTCTTCCTTCTCCCAGGAGGAAAACCTTGTAAGTGGAAATTATTCAATTTGCAGGGAACTTCCTGGATTTCAATCATAGGTAACTCATCGTAAGAAAAGTACTACAATCCTGAACTCGGGAGGGATCTGAGATAGGAAGTGAAACCCTCGGAAAGTCTAAGCAGAACCTCCTCTGGAGGAGGGGATCGCAGATCTGACATGGCGCAGTTGGAGGGAGATGAGATAGAGAGGGAGGAGGTTGCCGCTCCAAGCACACCCCTGGCCCACGCCCTCGTTTCGGCATTCGTAGCTTCAGCTTCGGAGAC
>PVLD010035084.1:0-12098 GCA_004027595.1 Dinomys branickii | reverse complement strand
GTTAGATACTCCCTACCTAGTGACCTGGGTGAGGTGTGTAAGACTGCTCCCCCACCCTCCCAGGGTTCCCTGCAGGTATAGTGATGGATCTCCTCCCCCACTCGGTGATCTGGTCGCGAGCGCCGATATCTCACCAGTTATTGGAGTCCCTGCAGGCATGAAGGTTCCAAGGTGCCAGTCTATCCTTTGGGGCTTTCTGTGCGGCCCGCCCGATGCGCACGAAGCGTGAGACCGCTGGGCGTTGCCGCCGCCAGAGAGCCGATCTCTGTCGGGAGTCGCCGGAGAGCTGCGCCGGCTCGGGAGGCGGGAGGGATCGAGCTGTCCGTGTTCTCAGGGCGTTAGGACCCAAGGAAATCTTCCTCCTCGCTCTCGGCACTTGGGGCCCTCCGCGCGGCCCGCCCGACACGCGCGAAACGTGGGATTGCCGGGCGTCTCCGCCGCTAGCAAGCCGATCTCTGTCGGGAGTCGCCGGGGGGCTGCACCGGCTCGGGAGGCGGGAGGGACCGAGCCGGCTGCACTCCCACGGCGCTTGGACCGAGCCAAGGTTCTTCCCCGCGCGGATCGTCCCTGGTTCCCAGCGTCTGGGGCTTTCCCACGTGTCGCCCCGGCAGCCTGGTCCGCCCTACCACATCTCCCCCGGCATCTCAGAGAAATACGCCCAGTTTAAACTTCCCAGCCGAGGTCCCGGCATTCATGCTGGCCAAGTCTGTCTCGAGCTGGTGGTGTTTATTAAGGAGGTTCGCTCCCTTGCTGCTCACCTGGTCACCATCTTCCCCGGATCCGAAAAGGTCATTCTTGACAGGATGACCTTTGGAGGTAGATCATTATAGAACTATTATTGAAATATTATGGGTAGGATTGATTCTCTTTTGAAAAGGGTGGTGGTGGATGTTTCTGACCTTTGATTATCATTCATTGTTTGTTATATGAGGTACTAAATAACCATTTACAGCAAAGGCCTTGCACTGCAGGCCAGTGTACACGCCTGCGGAAAAATGACTGTTCTCCTGCCCAGGGCAGGGTGAGGATGTGCTATGCAAACAGATTTCCCAGTCCTGGGAGTTACTTACTATAATACTGAGTGTAAAGAAGATCTAGACAAGAAAGGAAAGTGAGTTATTCTGTGTCTTCAAAGCTGCTCCTTATTCTTGGTCTCAGAAAGGAATTTTGGAAAGATGAAGAGAGGGCTAGGGGAATAGGGAACTTTGGATTCAGAAACTTGGCTAGTTATTCATTTTCTCCGTGCACTTCCTTACTATTAAAGTAATTAAGCCATAATTGAGCCTGAGATAACTCATGAGCTGTAATTGTGGAGGGAAAAGAAAAATTATACGTCAGGGAATGAGATTCCACTGCCAGTTTTGTTTTCCCTGACAGAATGACAACTGGCAAAGCTAAAGGCTTTATTTACAGTTTATGGTACCCGAGAGCACTCACATCCTGAAGATTCATATACGACCCGGGGAGCATCACATGTCCAGCCAAGGACTGGAGTAGCATTGTCAGCACCACAGCCACCAAGGTGAGTAATCCTCACAAGCCTTGTGTTTAGTCACCTGGGACAGGTTTCTTTTTATCAGAACTATAAATCTTAATCTCTATTTATTAAGGGAGGGAGTTGTTTATAGAGTATCTGTGGCCTTAGAACCTTCAGTCCTCCTCAAATGTCAAAATGTCCATACCTAGTGTGAAAGACTAAGGGGACTCCCTCCAGGAGGTACCACTCCCAAAATAGTTCAGCTTCTATATCCCTGCACTTGGCACCAGGCTATCAGAGAGTTCTTGGGTGGGTTTTTGCCTAAGGTTGGTGTAGGCATTACTCTCACCAATTTTCTTTGCCTAAGGACATTTCCTTCTTCCAAATGTTAGAAGATAGAATGGCAAAGATCAAAGATAGAACTTACAAAGTTTCTCATGAAAACTGTGTTTCCTCAGCCCCCAACTTCATGCACATTATGACTCTGTCAGCATCATTAGCTTTCATAAACTTTGGATGTATTTCCAATGTGCACCATCTTTTAAGCTGTAAATGCTCTATGAGTATGTGTACATTATATAAAGATATTCTGTCTATGTTGATCCTTGAGATTACTCTCTTTTTAGCAATGTTATACCATACATGGACATTGAGTTTATTCTTACATGCCTGTTCAGTGTGGGAATCTATTAAAAATTATAGTTTTGTGGGAATGTCTACTAAGAATTTCCTGGCTGTGACTCATTATAACCTAAGGCAACTCAATTTAATTTTATCCAGAAGTTATGCATCAGGCGGCAACAGTACCATAATTTGAGTTTAGAGAAGAATTGAGCTGAGATGGATGTATGGAAATTCCCTGCCTAACCTGTGGGTGTTAGATCTGTGTGGGGCATTGCACATTCATAAATGCAAAATGTTTTATAACAGTTTACTTTACTATTCCAAAGAAAATCTGGAAAACTATTGACCCCTTCTCTTCTCTGAGGCAATATTCAATAACAGTGAAAAGCAATAACCTTTTTGTCTTAAAGACTGATATTAGTGATCTGATTCAGCATTTTGAAATATTTGAAAAGAATGTGCAGAAAAAAGCAGGAATATCCAGAAGAATATGAGTGCATGCACACACATGCACATGATTTGGTGAATCCATTATGCCTTTGAAACATTTTCAGTGCCATCATTTTAAACAGGTCTAATCTGTGTCTAATAAATTTGCACTCAAAATTATCTACTATTCTGCATTTTTTACTAAAGCTGGTAACAGAATTCATTATCTGTCACACACTTGGGATTTTACACTGCTTTATTTAGATGTCACTCTCCTCGTTTTTCAGAGGGAACAAAATTTGAAAGGCAATGAGGAGCATTTGTAAAGGCAGGGGGTTACCTGGTACTAAACCTCGGTGCAAGCCTATGTTCACACATTTCCTTCCGATGCAAACTTTGTGACAGAAAAATCTAAAGCATTGAATTAGCTTTTAGGGGGAGTAGAGGGAGGAGTATTTGTAAAAAGCATTCCAAAATATGTAGAACATAGTGCATCCTGTGGGATGGAAGAAAAGTTTTGGACCTTTTACATAGATGAAAATGTACCCTATAGTTTGATATGAATGGCCAGCTGAGAAATGAGACTGGAGAATGTAGATTTAAAAGAGTAAAATTTTATTCAGGCCGGAGGCATGAAAATCAGATTGGACTGATAAAAACTATTGTTAACTAAGTTGGAAAAGAAGACCCAGGTAAAGCAGGCTGCAAGGTTAACAGGAATCACTGTTTCTCCCTGGATTATATCACAGCTGTAAAAGGTCATCACAACCTTCTATTTGAGTGACATCTTTCCTGCCAATCTGAATCAATCTACTTTGCTACATGTAGCCTATATTTGGGATACCTAATTCATACATTTCCCTCATCCTATGATAGCAAACATTACCTAATTTATCCCCCATATCTGATTCTGATTTAAAACACATCCACACAACTAGAATGAATCCAGCCTTCCCTTACAGACCCTGAGGTCACTCAACAGAACTCAGGGCTCCCTAAGATCCCTGTATGTGTCACATTTTGGTTCCAGTGATGGAACCTTACTGGCTTCAGCCAGTTCACTACCTGCCTTTTTGCAAATAACAAGCGTGTCCCGGATGTTGTGGGCTCATTACATTTCAAGTGTTGAATTTGATTTGGAAAGACTATGAAGATTGACATGATATGGAGGGCTACAAAAAATGGGATATTTGCCAACCAGTGAAAATTGATTCAATTTGGGTTCTAGAAATAAAAAAAACATCATGAAGGTATAAGTATTGAAGATATAAAGCTTGGAGCCATGAAACATGTCTGGATACTGTGACATAGTAAGTCAGTGACATAGAAAGAAAAAAATTCTGCTTTCAAAAGTTTACACCATTACATACTAGCACGACTGTCCTTACACATTAGAAAATGTGTATGATATGATTTTTTGGAAGTGTATATTGTTACTGAAGTTTTCTTTCCAAAGGTACTTTCTGGAAACAAGTTTTTCTGCCTAGGAAGTAAGAAAAGAAATGATTTCGAACCTTTAAGAAGACAATGTGTTTCTAATTAGATTTGAAATGATAGGGAACTTATTTATTTATTTATTTAGTACTGGGAATCAAACTCTGGACCTTGTGCTTGCCAGGTAGGCACTTGTGCCTTTGAACTATACCCCTAACCCAGGGAACATTTTAAAAATTAAATGCTCAGTGTTGGGTAGGCACCGACAAGCACTCTATAAATGTCTTTCTTAGTTGTTTGGCTTTTAAAAGTAGTATAATGCTTCTTCCCATAAAATGGAAAAGACAGAATACACAGGCTACAAGACTGTCGTTTGTCCGATGAGGGTGATCTGGGGTCTCCCTGCCCCTACCCGCAGTCTCTTCACAATGGCCCAGGGCATCAACAGAAGTCTTCAATACTTCAGATACAGAGAACTCAAGACCACATCTGCATGGCACATCTTTTATTTGTTTTGGTTTCTCAGTTCTTTGATAAACAAGAAGTTATTTTGTACAATCACAAATACACCGACTGAGCACACTACATTTTTTTTTTTTTTGGCGGTACTGGGGATCGAACTCAGGACCCTGCGCTTGCTAGGCAGGCGCTTATTCCACTGAGCTATATCCCCAGCCCCCACACTACAAATTAGTAAACACGACAACTATTGTTATTGTCTAATGGGAAGAAAAATATGATGGATCTGTGTCACTCTCACGGTTCTTTAGAATGCTGTGTTTCAGGGTGTCATGGGTGAGGCCAACATCTACATGGTGTCTCTTCTCCACAAACACCAGCAGTTTGTTCTCCACCTGCAGAACTCCACGCCTCTCTACAAGTCTTCTTCAAAGCAAAGTCCTTGCTATGCTTTGTTCTCTTTTCTTAAACTGATTATTTTTCTCCACGTTTTCAATTCATCTTCAGAGAACACTTCCACGATAGTATCTTGAAATTTCTGACACTTTCAGAAATGACTTTCAGTCCATTTATGATAGTTCACAGAGATGGAGAGAAACATATTGAGAAATACTTATTTCATTTAACTTTCCAGTGAATTTGACTGAGCTCTTAATTTGGCTACGCTATGTGTAAAACAAAATTAAGTCATTATTGTTTAAATATAAAGATTCATTCTCAAATAACAATGAGGGTGACCTGCACCCTAGACCTAACATAGAGATTATAGAAATGTGGAGTCAAACAGAAACCTTGTCCTCCGCTGTCTGTTTTAAGAGATGTCTTTCATTCTACATTTCACAGAAATCTCATCCTCTACTGTGTCACTTTGAAGAGGTAGATTTAATTCTACTATTTATGTAGCTTGTCTTTCACCGCTATTCTTCCCATCATGGGAAGAAGGTCAAAAATTTGTAAATTCTATAAAAAATTATTCCTTTTTTCAAAGAAATTCCACTTTTAAGACTTGATACTGCAGTTATATGTGTTGGCTGAGAACTGCAATATGGAAACTATGGTGCAATGCCATGTTCATTATTTCATAATCATAAATTAAATATTGACCAAGCAAGGAACTTTTGATATTTGAAAGGAACCACAAATGCCCAATTATATATGAAGATTTTGAAATTTACATAAGAACAGCCAGTTTAAAATGTATTCTTATAGAATGATATATAGTGTATGAATGTTAATCAGTAGTACAGCAATGGGTATGTAATGAGGTTCAAAATACACTGAACCATGTATAAGTTTGTCATCCTGCCATCCAGAAATCAGTCCTTGTACTCCAGGAGGAAGAACTCATTCACAGCCTGAGCTTCCTGCAAGCACAGGAGCCATGGGGACCAGTGACACTGCAGGCTGTGTGTGGAAGCCCTTAGCTGGTGCAGCCGGCCAGCAGCCTTTGTGTATCTCACCACAGAAGAACTTTTTGTTTCAATTGTGTATTGTATTGTGGTTCCATCTTTCTAGGATGGGGCACCCTTCCCTTCTTTATTGTAATTTTATTATGAATACTCAATTCCCTAGATTCAGTATGCAAAATGGTGTATAATTACCGAGTAATGCAGGGGAAAAAAACCCCAACTGCTTTTATAAAATGTTCCTTTACTGCTTGCTATTTACTTACCTAAGCACCAAAGACTTCAGCCCATTGAATCTTCACAACAGACCTGCATAGCACAAAACACCACCCATAGGTATAGATGAGAACACTGGGTCAGAGAGAGGCCAAGTAGCCTGGTCATAGTTATGCATATAGGCACTGAGAAAACCAAGCTTTGTAATTCACAGAAGCTGCTTGGAACCTTTTTATACTTGGTGTTTAATGCTTTGTACGGTTTGTTTCTCCTTTAATGATACCTCTCCAGAATTTGGAGTGTATATCTCCCCAACACTTCCATTTGGACAAAAAACCTGACTTGACTAGATTCACACAGTATGCATTTTGTTGAGATGTGAAACTATACCTGAGCTGCAAGAAGTGAGGAAAATGTATTTTTTCAAAAGCTCATTTTGAATGCACTATACCAGATGCCATTTAGAAGGTGAGCATACAATCACCATAAGACTTTAGGGTGGCTTGACATGAACAGTGGGTCAATTCATTTGCTTGTGGGCAATTTTGATTGAGACTTTCATTAGATTTGATGAATATCAATAGGCAAAATCACTAATATGTCTGTAGTTACAGTCTATTGGACCAGAGTGTGAGAGATAAGATGTTTTTCTGGAAACCAACAAAACAAGCAAACAAAAACAACTTCAGTAGTGGGATATTCTCAGGAGAAGTGGAGAGTAAGGACAGGATAACATGGGGAAAGCATCCTCTGCAATCTGATGCCAACCACGTGGAAGTTTAGGAGAGGAAATTTAACCACTTTGAGGCAACAGGACTGTATTTTTCTACTGCTGTACATAATGTAACTGTCTCATTTGTGACTCTGCTCACAGTGTTGAGGGAGGGGCACCTACAGGAGCTCCCTCTGGAAAGCTACTGCGTTTGGTTAAGTACAATTCTTATTTCATCATGCCTCGTTTGAGAGATGAGTGTCTATGGAATGGTAAGTACTATCTGGGGAGAGGACAAATAAACCACTGGCATGAGGTGATTTGCTTCCTCTGTATGCAAACCGTACAAAGGAAGGAAGACTCTAGGCTAGTCCTTAGGAGCATGGCTTAGAAATGGAGTAATGTTGCCTTCTGCTTAGCTTGTATCTAGGAAGAAGATCATGGTTTAAGTTTTAGACAGTAGAAATATGAAAAAGGATCCCTGGGAAAGGCTGATGAATGTCTTAGCATGGAACTTACCTCAAAATTGTAGTTACCTTCCCCTCAACATCAGTGGAAGCTAGAGGAGAGTAGAGGGGGTGAAGAAAGATCAGCTATGTTCTACAAAATAAATCCTGCATATTTACATATTTTAGAAACAAAATTTACACATTTGACATATATCACTTTATTTGTATTTTTCCAAAGGTTATTCTAGTCTGTGGTCAGAAGATGACTTGGATTAATCTCATCTAGAGGACAATTCTCCTTTCTCTCACTGGACCTGGACTGGTGGGGAACATCGTCATACTTGTGCAACACATACATACTTTTGTAATGGGCCCTCAGAGAAAACCTATTGATGTTATCCTTATTCATTTGGCATTCTCACATGCAATCATGATTTGTAGCATTGGGATCAGAGGTGTGGCCATAGTTTTTTACTTCAGAAATTTCCTAGGCAATATTGGTTGTAAAACTGTGATTTACTTGGGAAGGGTTGCCCGAGGGCTTTCGATTAGCAACACCTGTCTTCTCAGTGTGGTCCAGGCCATCATCATCAGTCCCAGGGCCACCCCTTGGAGAAAGCACAAACCACAGACTGCATGGCAAGTTCTCCCCTACCTCCTTGTTTTGTGGCTACTTAATTTTCTTATAAGTTCCAACTTGCTCACCTATATCACATCAGCCAGCGGTATGAACAGAACTGGGATTGAAATGTACATTGGGCATTGTTATATGATGCCTTCTAGGCAAATAGTCAAGTGGTTTTTCCTCTTTTTCATGACACTTCGGGACATCATCTTCCAGAGTCTCACGGGACGGAGCAGTGGGTACATGGCCTTACACCTGTATGAGCATCACAAGCGTGTGCTCTACCTGCACAGCTCCAGGTCTGTGAACCATTCCAACCCAGAACTCAGAGCTACTCTAAGTATTCTCATTCTCACGGCCTGTTTCCTTTTCTTTTATTGGACAGATTTCGTTTTTTCCCTCTACCTAGGTTTTAATCTGATCTATGCACCCACAATATTGTACATTAAAGTATTTCTACTACTAGGTTATGTGGTCCTCAGCCCCTTTGTACTGATGAGCAGGAATACCTATGGTGCTAAATACTGAAGTGCTAACTGAGAAGAGCAGAGAGTGGCCTTCTATACCCATTTCTCTATGAGCTAAAAGAACACTCATTTGCAGCTGCTTTACCTTCATTTTCCTATTACTAGAACATTAAATTAACTTATTATAGTAAATTTCCCTTTGTCCTAAACTTTGTAGTACCAGGCAATCTGAAGCTTATATGGGAGTTCCAGGAAAGTGGAAAGACAAATAATTAGGAGCTTCCCGTCCCACCACCCCTGTCATGTGAGTTTCATCTCCTAGCCTGCAAGGGAAAAATGATGGAGTCAGCGTTGCCACAAGAAATCAGTTGTTTTAATTTCTTCTTATTTTTTATTTTATTTTTTATTTTAAAAATAAAAGAACAAAAACATATTAACAAACAGACACAAAGTAGCATAAGAATAGTACAATCAAAACTGAGTTACAGACAAGGTGACATGGAATCAACAATGGTTGTTGCATTACATATTGATAACTTCAAAGTGTATATTCAGGAAAACAGATATAGACATGCGAAATTGATCAAACAAGTAATCATCAACTATTCCTTACAATAAAGTGACCTAAGTCAGTAGTACAACTAAGTTAGATATGCTGCATATACATATATACTTACTTACATACATAGATAATTACAGATAATTATCCCTTCCTTCCTTTTTCGTTTTTTTCTTTTTCTCCCTCTCTTTCCTTCTTTTTCTTCCTTTTTTTGTTACACTGTGAAAGAAAAAGAACTACATCAACAACAACAGAAAAAGAAAAAAAAAAAAACGGAAAGCATTAACAAAGAGACACAAAGTAGCACAATAACAGTATAGTCAGAATTGAATTGTAGACAAAGCAACAGAAAACCAACAATAGTTGTTGCATTGCATATTGATATCTTCAAAGTGCATGCTCAGGAGAACACATATAGACATACAAGATTGATCAAACAACCAGTCATCAACTATTCCTTACCATTAAGTGACATAAGACAATAGTAGAACCATGTTAGCCATCCTGCACATATGTATATACATGCATACATACATACATTTTTTGCCTCTTTCTTTTCTCCTTTCCCTCATCCCATCTGTTCTTTACTTTTGAACAGATTTCCTTCATGTCTTTTAGTTTATATTCCCACCCTCAGGTTCTTACACCAGTGACACAATACGTTGCCTGCACATGTACCTCTGATTTATTTCACTTATGAGTATGGTGTCTAATTGTGACCATTTGCCTACAAAGGCCCCAAATCTGTCCCTCTTTATAGCTGAATAATATTCCAGTATATAAAAATGTCACAGTTTTTTAATCCAGTCCTCTGTGGATGGACATTTGGGTTGCTTCCACAATTTAGCTATTACAAATTGCACTGCTATAAACATGGGTGCACATATATCAGAGTGATATGATGTTTTCAGATCTTCTGGGAAAATACCCAGAAGGGGAATAGCTCGTTTGAATGGAACCTCTAGACCTAGTTTGCTGAGGAATCTCCAAACTGCTCTCCACAGTGGTTGTACCAGTCTGCAATCCCACCAGCAGTGTAATAGAGTCCCTATTTCTCCACAGCCTCGCCAGCATTTGTTATTGGATGATTTTTTCATACTGGCCAGTCTTACTGGGGTGAGATGAAATCTCAATGTTGTTTTTATTTGAATTTCTCGAATGGCTAAGGATGTGGAACATTTTCTCATACATTTATTGGCCATTTGTATTTCTTTATCTGAGAAGTGTGTATTCATCTCAGATGCCCATTTCTGGATTGGATCTTTGAATTTGGACAAGTATATGTTTCTTAATTCTTTGCATGTTCTAAATAGAAGACCTTTGTCTGAGGGACAGCAAGCTAGGATTTTTTCCCAATTTGTGGGTTTTCTTTTTACTTTGCTGGTGGATTCTTTAGATGTGCAAAAACTTGTCAGTAGGATGCGGTCCCAGTTAATGATTCTTTGAAGTGTTTCCCTTGCAGTTTCATTTTTGTTCATGAACTCTCTGCCTACTCCTATGTCTTCAAGATTTTTACCTACTTACTCTTCCAAAAGATTTAGAGTTTCTGTTTTAATGTTGAGATCTGTAATCCATTTTGACCTGAGTTTGGTGCATGGTGATAGACTGGGGTCTATTTTCAGTTTTCTGCAAGAGGCAAGCCAGATTTCCCAGCATCATTTATTAAACAGGTCATCCTTTTTCCAGTGAGTTTGGTTGGCCCTTTGTCAAATATTAGGTGGCTGAGTGTGTTTTTCATTGTGGTTGCATCTTCCAGGCTGTTCCACTGATCCTCAGGTCTGTTTTTTAGCCAGTATCAGGTTGATTTTATTACAGTAGCTTTGTAGTATAATTTCAGGTCAGGGATTGTGATTCCTCCTGACTTGTCCTTGTTGCTCAGGATTGCTTTTGATATTCTGGGTCTCTTCTGGTTCCAGATGAATTTAAGGCATATTTTCTCTAGATCTCTGAAGTATGCTATTGGTAGTTTAATGGGAATTGCATTGAATCTGTACAACAGTTTTGGTAGTATGGCCATTTTCACAATGTTGGTTCTTCCTAGCTAGGAGCAGGGGATGTTTTTCCATTTATTGAAATCCTCTTCGATCTCTTTTTTCAGAGTACTGTAGTTTTCACTGAATAAATCTTTCACATTCTTTGTTAGATTGATTCCTAAGTATTTCAATTTCTTGGATGCTATTGTAAAAGGTATGGTTTCCTCAATTTCTCTCTCATTCTGTTTGTTGTTCGTGTACAGGAATGCTATTGATTTTTGGGTGCTGACTTTGTATCCAGCTACTCTGCTGAATTTGTCAATTAATTCCAGGAGTTTTCTTGTGGAGTTTTTGGGGTCTTCCATGTATAGTATCATGTCATCTGCAAATAGTGATAGTTTAACTTCTTCCTTTCCTATCCTTATTCCTTTTGTTTCTCTCTTGTCTGATTGCTCTGGCTAATGCTTCCAGAACTATGTTGAATAGGAGTGGTGACAATGGACATCCTTGTCTTGTTCCTGACTTTAAAGTGAAAGTTTTCAGTTTATGTCCATTTAGTACGATGTTGGTTGTTTGTTTGTCATAGATGGCTTTGATCAGATTGAGGTAGAGGCCATCTATTCCTATTTTTTCTAAGGTTTTTAACATGAATGTATGTTGGACTTTATCGAAAGCCTTTTCTGCATCTATTGAGATGATCATGTGATATTTTTCTTTGGCTGTATTGATGTATTACATTGATTGATTTGTGAATATTGAACCATCCCTGCATTCCTGGGATAAATCCTACCTGGTCATGGTGTATAATTTTCCTTATGATTTGCTGTATTCTATTTGCTAGTATTTTGTTGAGTATCTTTGCATCTATGTTCATTAGAGAGATTGGCCTATAGTTCTCTTTCTTGGTTGAGTCCTTCTCTGGTTTTGGTGTCAGTATAATACTTGCCTCCAGAAATGTGTTAGGGAGAGTTGCTTCCTTTTAGATTTCACTGAAGAGTTTGAGGAGTGTTGGCATTAAATCGTCTCTGAATGTTTTATAGAATTCTGCTTTGAATTCACCAGGGCCTGCGCTTTTCTTTGTTGGTAAGTTTTTAATGACATTTTCAATCTCATTAATTGATATTGGGTTGTTCAGGATTTTTGAGTCTTCCTGATTCAATTTTGGTAATTTGTACCTTTCTAGGAATCTGTCCATTTCTTCTGAATTTTCTATCCTATGGGAGTAAAGATTTTCAAAGTAGGTATTAATGATCTTTTGGATTTCTGTG